>CAIGRT010207502.1:0-10801 GCA_903798405.1 Fraxinus platypoda
CTCTCCAACTGCCCATCGAAGCTACGAATGAACATGTCATTAATTGTATTTATGTAGTTTTGCTGTTAATGTTAAAAAAATTAATTATGGTTCGGAATTGAATAGAACCGAACTGAACTGAACTAAACCGAATCGAATCGAATCGAACGAAATCGAACTCGAACGGTTCCATAATTATATTTGGACCTGACGGTTTCATTTATTAAATACCCGAAAATTTTGGTTCGGATCGATTCGACCATGTCCAGCCCTAGTAAAACATCGTTGTAAGCAATAAATTCTTTATTTTCACTATTTCAGATGATCATACTCGATGGTAATTCGGTCTTTACAGTACAATTAAGTGATGAGTAAGGAGCTTAGTGGTCCCCACACTCCCTCGTTCTCGCCAAAGAATCTATTCTTTTGTTAAAAAAAACTGCAGCAAGCAAACAAAGGCTAATCCCTATCCATCAAAAAAGGGAGTTGAAATGAATGAAAAATCATGGCTTTGTACTGCTTTTACACAGCTAACTCTCTGCATTGCACTTTACATTGCTCTTAATATAGGTCAGCCCCAGAAGCATACTTATGGGAACAGCAAAAATGGAGGCAGAAACACTGATATGTACTTCATTAGTGTTGCTGGAGGATCTAGGCCACTTGAAGAACAAACCCTTTTACTTAAACAGGTGAGATTTGTAATCTCATTGACGGGCTCAAAATGGGGAATTTTCTTGATTGTTTCTTCTGCTATTGGGTGTGGACCTATGAGGCTATGATTGTAGTCCTGTCGAGAATTTCTGGTTTTCTTTTGTGGATCCGTTGAGTTTTCCCTTTTGATTGCTTGTGCAATTTTAAAGGATTTTGTTAAGCTAAAAACGAACTTAATTGATAAATGAACACAATTTTCACGGATGCTGATAAGAATCTTGATTATTATAGGTAAATATTTAATTTACTGCTGATACTTATCGAAAGTGTTTAATTATTATATTTTCAGTCAATGAAATTGCATTTTCTTGATTTCTATAGAATTTAGTTTGTATGTTCAAGCTATGTCAACTGATCCAGATATATTTGATTTGGTTTTTTTTGGTCCCTGAAATTTTTATTTTAGCATTAATTATATTGTAATTGTTGGTTTGGAGTCAATTTTGATAAATTTTCTTGAGACCCCTTTGACTGTAACTTGATGGTAATGAAGGTGGAGAAGGTAGTGACATCCTACAAGGCTCGGTTTATAGTCAACATTTGTGAACTTGGGGAATCCGATCCACTCCAGCAGAATGTAAGATCTGTATGCTGGTTTTGGCTGGCAAATGGCATGTTACTGATTCATTTACATAGATTTTATTTAAGTCTAAGGTTTCGAAGATTGTCGTGATTGGAGATTTTCATGCATTCATTTGTCTAGTTGAAATGTGTCAACGCTTCCTTGACTAGGTTTTAGTTAATTCTTGAGGCAAGTATTTTTATTATTCCAAAAGGTTACAAGAGTTATGAAATTCCTTTATTTGCGTACTCTAAAAACCTAGGAATTTAGGTCGAAATTGGTTTCCATTTTCTTCTTTTGCTGTTTGGGAAATGGTTATAAACAGTTAAACAATTTATAAATTTTTGAAAACTCTGGATGTTGACTGATTTTACTAGCTTTAAAGGTAAAAAGTAAACCGAGCCCGTTTGGTGCACATTAAATTGAGAGAATGCATTTTTTTGAAGTGATGTGATGGGGAATATGTGGTTGAAAAAGAAGGAAAAGTTATTGATGTGATAGAAAATATTTTTTTATTGAAGAGTGTGTGGTTGAAAATGAGTAGAAGAATGAGAATGAAAAAAATAATGTGGATCAAACAGGGGCTTGTGATATTCACTACTGAAACTGTTATTTTCCTTGTCTTCCTAGCTCGTTTTCCAAACTTAAGAGCACTTGCATTCCCCTATTGAAAGAACTCATTGAAGAAAACTAAAATTAATTTTTTAATTTAACCGCTTTTGTCAAACTAAATCATCTTTCTGTAACAGGCTACGCGATACCCTGAGTTGCAGAAAATACCATGGTACTCTTCCCCTTTAAATAGTTTTAAATTTCAGTGTGTGGCATTTCACACTGGTAGTAGGTGCTGATTTTTTGTTATCATTTAAAAACAAATTTTCCGATTTCTTTTCTTTTATCCCAATGTCTAGGTATACTACTAGAGCATTGAAAGGGGAAGGGGCAAATTATTTCCACAAGAAGATTGAAATTCCTTATGGACAAACACTAGATATTATAGCCATGGATACTGGGCTACTCCAGGTGTGAATTCCATTTTACTAAATGTCTTCTTTATGTTATATCTTCTGCCAATAGACTTTTGATTTCTTCTTCCTTGTGGAAGTTATTCTTCTGATCAAAACGTGTTGATGCCAACTTTCATCAAGTCATCGACATGCATTATCTCGCTTTTTAAATGTACTTATTACTTTATATATTTTATTTCACTAGCTCATTTGAGAAATTCCCAATCTGTGGAAAAGGTAAGATCCCCGGATGTGGGGAAGAAAAAAAGGAGATACAACTTGACTAGGAGCCCGTTTGGTACCGATTAAAATCCAATTAAAATTGAAAATATAGCCGTTATTAGACCCCACTCGTCTAATAAAAGTCAACAATAACGGCTAGTTTTTCAATTTTAATCCAATTTTAATCTCTACCAAACGGGCTCTAGGTATCCAAGTAATTATGGCACTTCGCATCTATTTATATATGGTTGTAAGAAATAATTGTTGTTGTGAAGTTAGAAGCATGCTTTGTGAAGGAAGCAAACAATACCTAATCATATATTGAGCAATTCATATTAATTTCACCACATCGTGAGATAAATTCTTCATCAGTAAATAATCAAGAGAAAAAAAGAAACAAAATGAATTGAACAGTAGGCTTGGAGAATTCTCATTAGAGAATTCAATATTGTACACAATCATTTTTTAAAAAATATACAGATTTAACATATAATGAGATCTATCAGAAGATGATAGTAGGTAGATGGGGTGTGACAGGGATGCAAAGTCTGTAGAAATTAAAATCTGTTATAATATGTGAAAATTCATTTCTGAAATTAAGTTAGATAAACCAATTGTCAATATAAGAAGGCAAATTTGAGATGTTATTTCATTGCCAATTCTCTCGTTCTTGCCAAAGAAGGGATGTGCTATTCAAGAAACTAATGGAGAAATTCTTATATTCAGTTTTATGGTATTATAGTTTTCTTAAGACTGTATTGACTCGATAATATTTAGGAGTCTTCAAGTGTCGCTGAAAATGATCAGCTTCAGTGGTTAATGACAACCCTCAAAGAAAGCAGTAGTAACTGGTATAGCTTCCCAACTAGAGCTTCGTGTTTCTCATTTATTAAGCACTTATTACCTTAATTATTTATTTCTCCTTTTCCTCAAACGATGCAGGAAAATTGTTTTTGGATTCCACCAGTTGGTGACCTCTGAAGAGAATGTACAGAAAATGGAACCAATTTTTGAACAATTATATAGTATATTTCTTAACTATGGAGTGGTAAGTAATAGGTTTTCATCCTCTTTAAGTTTTTATATCCTCCCAAACAAATCATTTGAGTTTATATTTTGCACATGTTCCTATTGTACATGACTGTTTCAGAAACCTACGTTGTTTCCATTCTCCTTTTCCCAACTTAGAAATTCTTAAAACTAAAAGGGAATACGATCACGTTATAAGATTTGCTCATGTCACCTTCACCTTGGCCTTTTTCTGAAAAGAATGCATATTGGAGCTGGCGGGCTGATACTCACAATGTTCAAGGAGGTACCATGCAGTTGACTGATGTAGATCCAATGGATAATCGCCGTTATCTTACTGCTGTTAATCAAAATTTAGTCTACAACAAGTGAGTGCTAGCATTCTTGAATTCATCTCTCTTGGGATGCATGCAGCTGATTTGGTGATACCTATTTACCTTTTTCTCCATATATATATATTTTTTTTTTCAGGGAAATGGTAAATGAATTCCTTCTTCATTGGGTTAGTCCACTGGAAATTGTGAGTGTCAACTATCACACTCCTTAATCTTTTCTTTCAACAGATGTGCATGTTTGAACGATTCTCTATCAAAGTCGTGTGTATGTGTATATCCTATTTGGCTTGTGAAATATTAAAGCATTTTAGCAACTCTTGGTAAACTTTGCTGCATAAATTATATTTTATTTTTTCTAATTAATATGCAAATTACGGGATAAAGTCTAGACTTACCGAAGCCAAGATATGTGCATAAAAATGAGCACAAAAAGACTTATAGAATGACAGAAATTAGGAGGGAACATGAAGTGAAATTAGGAGAGAAAATGAAGCTAATAGGATTAAACGGACTTTTGCCTCCCAAGACAAGATACATGCTTCTTCTAAAATTAATATAGTACACTATTTATTTTGCGGGTGAACCGAAGCTTGACCTTACTCTTCTACATTGGATGATATCGAACATTAAACTAGAAAAAAATTTAAAATTATTTTGACAGAATTTTGAGAGAATAAATTTAGGAATTAATTGTTTTTGGAATTGATTTAGAGTGAAGAAAGAGGGAATTAAAAGGGTCCTATTTATTGATTTTATCTGTCTATTTTGAATGATTGTATCTTTTGGCACAAATTTATTTTGACCTTGACAATTAGATCATACCATTTTAGATTGGGAGATGAAATTGCGTCCATATCATACCATATCCAAAGGCCACGACTCTTCATTATGTACACATTGCACTTGAAGAGTAGCACTCAATCATTGAACCTATTGGAAACTTATTCCAATTCACATATATTAATCATTAAATTACCCGTAAATTCCAATAGCGAAATCTAAATTGCTTTTCTGTGACAGGTCACATATCTGGTTAAGTCGACAGGGGAGGTTGTGCAAAGTTCAGTGCTTCAACAAATGGGCAAGGAGGTGATGTAACTTACAAAGAGACCTTGTTCTTAATTTCCCAATTACATTTTTTGATTCATTTACATACCCATTGGCATTTTTTGGTTCATGGATTAATGTATACTACACATGATCGAAATGGAGCAAAGGAGTGATTTTTAGTGTAGATTTGACCACTTTACAAAGATTCTTTGAATTTCATTATAAAAGGCAACATCTGAAGTTGAAAACTGGAACATACTAGGATTCAAAGAGCCTCCTCAACCTCTTTGAATTGAATGCACAAAGAATATCCACCTTATTCTAGAAATGTAATATGTATTTTAGGGTATTGAAGCATCCTTTGAGCCTTGCATGGCGGTGTAAATTATTTTAATTCTGCAGCCTGGTAGAAGAGATAAAAATAGAGTGACATAGCTTTTGTGGTGGCCGATGGAGTGAATTATTTTCTTATTATTTTTTTGAAAAATTTGAGTTGAAGTTTTATTTGTAAAATAATTGTGGTGTAATTACAATGAATATGTTTTAATTAGTGGTGTATTTATAAAGTGGTATAACAAACAAATATTGTGATTGGAATATAACCACCATTAATAAAATGAAAATTTGACTCTTGAGTTTTCCTTGTTTTATGTTAGAAGAAAATTATACCAATTGACTGATGTTATATGGTTGATGAATGTCGTATCCATCTATATCTATAATTGATCATATCATTTCGTACTAGTTTATACTTCAACTTATATTATGTCATTGTTTAGTGGGGATTAAAATCAAATTTTTAATAAATTTTGATAAAAATTGATTAAATATTTGATTGAAATGTTGTGGATTTTATAAAATATGTAGTTAAAATTATTTTTTGATTTTGATTTAAATTAAATTTCACCAAACAACGATAATAATTGAACTTAACAAAATATCAATATGGTCATCCTTGATTTCTCCTTGATTTCTCCTCGACTAGTACTACTTTCATCTCTTCATCTTATTTTCATTGTATTCATTTTTACTATAATGATTTATAAATGGTAATTGGCGCAAAACGTTCTTACCTTTGAAGATTTTTGTGAAAAACGTCCATACCTTTCGTTTTTTTGGTGCAGAACGTCCCTATCTTTCACATTTTTTGCGCTGAACATCATTTTCACCAATTTTTAACGTAAAATGATCATTATACCCTCTTATATAAATAAAACAAAAAAGAAAAGAAAAGAAAAATAAAGAATAAATTGTAATATGCTCCTAAACTTTTTTTAAAATGCAAATCAGTCCAAGATAATTGCAAGAAAACGGCTCACTTTATCATAACCCAAGCCCCCGTCTCCACCCAAAAATTGAAAGCTCTAGCTTTTCCCCAACACCTCCAGAAAATTGCTCTTCCACACCACCTCCTTCGCAAGCTACTAATTTCATTACAGAATCACCATTAGCATGACACCTCCGATGTGCTTCCATAAGCTTGAACAAAGAACCTGTTCAATCCAGTCGTCAACTGCATTCTCCCTGTCTGTTAACCAAGCAGCCGAAGTATTTGAACCATCACTGAACGTGTTTGCTTGCTTAACTCCTCAGCAATGTAATCAACAATTATCTTCCTCCCAAACTTCAAATTAAAATATTTTGAATCATGATGATCGAAGATAGAGTTACAAGCTCTAATCTCAAATTGAGTTCCCAGGTCCACAGATAGCAAGTGTTCTTTTCTGCCAAATATTGTCTCAGCTAGTGATGCAGCAATTTTTCTCTTCCCCACTTTATCAGGTCCCAGAAAACTGAGCCAAACATTTCTTTTGTCTGAGCCATGACCAATCCCATTTCCAGTTCTGCATCGGGACACAGTTTGACAAATAGTTCGAATGGCTTCAATCTGCCAGTGTACATTTTCAGCAAGAACTTTCCATGGGTACTCTAGGTCTTTTCCACTGGCTTTTCCAGTTGACCGTAAGAACATGACGATGATTAGGTAACTTTATGGGAGGCATTTTCGTTAGTTATAGATGAACCAGAGAAGTACTGAATGCAATTGTAATTCTCTTGAGGGTTGAAGTTTCTACGTTCTTCCACAGCACATGAATAAAGCGTTCCTAGCAGCGCCGTTGATGCATCAGCGAGCAACGGCGTCGCTGATTTGACGGCGACGGCGCCTGCTGCTACTGTTGACAGCAATAAGCGCCGCTAATTTGACGGCGACGGCGCCAAAGGAAAGAAAAGGGGAAATGCTAAGGTTTTCAATTTTTGGGTGGAGACGGGGGCTTGGGTACAATTATGATAAAGTGAGCCATTTTCTTGCAATTATCTTGGACTGATTTGCATTTTAAAAAAAGTTTAGGAGCATATTGCAATTTATTCTTTATTTTTCTTTTCTTTTCTTTTTTGTTTTATTTATATAGGAGGGTATAATGGTCATTTTATGTTAAAAATGGGTGAAAATGACGTTTTACAAAAATTGGTGAAAATGATGTTCAGCACAAAAAATGTGAAAGGTAGGGACGTTCTGCGCCAAAAAACGAAAGGTATTGATGTTTTCCACAAAAATCTTCAAAAGTATGGACGTTTTGCGCCAATTACCCATTTATAAATAAGAACTGTAGAGCATTTTAAGAATTGTATAGATAAAATGAAGAATTAATTTGTTTGTACATATAGCAAAATTGTAAAATGAATAATTATGAACATGTTTTTTTAATTTGACTAAATTTATAAATTAATTGAAAATTTGAACCAAATTGAGGCATAAGTTTTTTTTTATTATTCTTAAACCTTTTTCTTGGGTCAATCTACTCTAAACTCTTAGGCCTCTGTTTCACAGCAATTTTTGCGTAGAATGAGTTTTTCAATCATAAATTTTTGGAAAATGTGTGATAGAAAGTAAGGAAAAATCTGGGATTTATGCGAAGAATATTTTATCGTGAGAATGTACGATGAAAATGAATATCAGAACAAATAAGTTTTAAAACAAAATTATGTTAAGTGTACATTTTATCTGTTAAATCATGGTGTACATTGTGTGCAAATTCAAACAGTGTTGGACAGAAAAGTGTGTTGATTTTGAAAACTGTACAATCATGTGTCGACATACGACACAATGTCAAAAATGACAAGATGTACATGTAGGATAATTGTTTGAAATAATGATAGTCAAACTAAATTATGAACAATATGTCTCCATTGGTAGTCATCGCAACATAACAGTTGTTGACCTCATCGTGCAAGATGTCCAAATTGCCATAGCTATAAATTTAGGTCTTTGGTTGAACAATTAGGTTTTCACTGCAAAATCCCCAACTGATGAAGGAGGCAAAACAGAGAGATGGGAATTTCTATGGGTGGTTACCCCTCTCTATTTGCCCGTGATTTCACCATCCCAAAAAACCAACAGCCCGATTATACCATAACAATTATCTGTCCTCAGCTTTCTCTGTGTGTGTGTATATATATATATATATATTCATTGAAAATTTTATTAATGGTCACCGAAGTTTACGCAAAATTTAAGCCCTTGTTTGTTTGATAAACACTTCTGAATAAAGCTTCTTGTATATTAATTGGTTGACATGTAGTTTGATACTCCATGTATTTTCAGATGCAAATGAGCGAGAAAGTATATTTTATTTTAAAATTGTTCGCTCATGCCACAACACGTGGCACAATGTCAAACTTGATGTCAAATAAANAAGTGTACATGTAGCATGATTGGTAAGGCTCAGATCTGCAAATACAACAGGCAAATAGAGTCAGACACTGCCATGGCTGCAAAAGCCCAATTGCATATGCAAGAGAGAAAGAACGCCGTCAATTTCCCCCATCGCAATGTCGTCAAGGTTTGCCCCGCCAAGATACGGGTCCGTTTCTCCCTGCCAAATCCAACTCAAAGAACAGAATTCTCATAGCCTACACATAGTATGAGCTGCAGCAGCAATCCCAGAAAGGTTCAATCATGCTACATGATTTAACAAAACCAACATGTTACTCTCCTCATCATCATCAAATTCAAAGCAACGAGGCATAATTTTTAACATTAATGGCCTACCAAACACGAAATAGGGGCCTCCATGTAACACTAGCCCTTGAAGCCTCATTTTCAAATTTAAAAATCAGTCATCCATTTTCATGAACAAAGTATTGGTATTCAACCTTCCAAGAGTTGCACATTAAGAGCTTGTTTGGTATAGCTCAAAATTCAATTAAAATTGAAAATATAGCCGTTATTGGGTCCCACTCATCTAATAAAAGTCAAAATAACGGCTAATTTTTCAATTTTAATTCGATTTTAATCTCTACCGAACACGCCCTAAGTAATGTCATTTTACCCGAAAAGTGGCCTGCGAAATACCCAACAAGACAATATCCCCATGATTCCTCATCATCATCCACATCAAGGGCATCCAATGTGATAACTTCAGATTGGCTAGAAACTGTTTGGAGTTTGAAACCTTCTTCAAGTTTTCTATTATCCTTGAATAAGTTCACCCAGGGGTACCTTTGTTATCCCTATTTTTACCATCAATTTTATCCCTACTAGGCATTAGCACGTTGAGGTTCGGCTGCTGAGCTTTATGAGTGTGTGTCGTAATTACCAAGTGTTTGAGATACACTTGGTGATTTGGTATACTCGGTTAATCCTTTCCAAAAGTATTTGGTAACCTCTAAAGCAAGACTTTTAGAATCACTAGCATTAGATGAAGAAGGCTTACATGCCTTGCTATGCTGTTGAGATACTAGATTAGGCAAAGAAATAGCTTTAGTACCCGTAGGAGTGTAAAAAACAGCTAGAAGAGAAGCAGAGGATGGTTTTTACAGAGGGAAGGAAGAAGAAAATTCAAATCTTCAAAAGTTTGAAATTTCAGCTTTTACCTAACATGGAAAGAAACAGCCACCTGCAGAATAATGGGACAGTTTGCAGTTGTAAAAAATGTGCACTAATTCAAATTCAAACCAAGGAGGGAAAATAAATTCAAATTTGAAAGCCTAAATAGTACCAATCACCACCAAAAGTACATACAATATACACAACCCTGCTCGAACAAACGGATGAATATTCAAGAACCTGAATGAGCAAAAATCACCCAAATCGACAGCCTGATTTTGTAAACCCAGCAGAGAATCGAACCGATCAAGTAGCACAACTGAAGAAACCATGAGTTAAGTTCGATTCCACCAAGAGGATGTGGTAGAAACCAAACTAAAACACTCAACTTCGAGCAGATGAGAAACAACACTTGATGCTGACCAGAAAACCTAGAACACTGTTTGAGCCCTTGTTTGATTCTCATTATTTTCAAAATACATTTTTCTTTTTTTTTCTTTTTCAACCACACAATCTTCACTAAAATAATACAACAAGCAAACTCAAAACTTGTCTTTATTTTTTAACCGCACTTTATCCATCAATTTACTATACCAAAATATATTCTTTATTAAATAATGAGGTTCAAACAAGGCCAAAACCCCAAAACATTGGTTCAAACTGTCCAAACAAAAAGGAAACCAACCTGAACTTTCCAAAATCTGATCGAGAGTGAAATGCAAAGCTGAGCAGGACAAATCCACCCACAATCTGCGACAAATCTGGCCAAAAACCAAGTGGAACAAACTGAAACTACAATAAAACTTACCAAAACTAAATGCTGAATACTTATTTCCCAATAGATATAGGAAAAATCGAAAATAGAACTAGGAATCTCAAGAAGTCAAGAGGCACTCATGTGGGATTTTCTCTCACTAGAATTGAGAGCTTCTCTCTCTAACTTGACTGAGAGCTCTTGCAATTCTAAAAATGGCCGAGGCATTGTTTTGTTGTTGCTATGTATAGGCTGTGATGATTATTTTCTTTGAGATGGGTCTGGCATGGGAAATTTTGTTGAAACTTTATTGAAACTTAA
>CAIGRT010207505.1:0-23088 GCA_903798405.1 Fraxinus platypoda
GACACTATCACTTCAGCCACTTTTGACCACCCTCATCCTGCCGCCGCCATCACCACCAACAAACTTACCATCACCGCATCCAACCACACTATCACCACCACCACCAACCAGATTTGAACCCACCACACACCACATTTGCACCACCACAATTGATCAAACACCACTGCACCCACAGCACACACAGGCAAATAGGGTAAATAGTCTGGTGAGTGTAGCGGATCTGTACCGTTGCGCACGCGACGTCGGACTACATCGTCTCCCTTCTTTCTCTCTCTAAAACTCTTGCTTCTCACCCCTCTCTCTCTCTCTAGATGGTTGTCGGCGTTGCAGTTCCCACACAACGATGGGCGACGATGGCTGCCTCCACTACCCACCGACAACAGCGGCGATGATGCACCGCGAGAGTCGCCGCTACAGCCACAAAGAGAACGAGAGAAGATGGGAGAAGAGGAGAAGTGCAGCGTTTAGAGAGATAAGAGAGGAGGTGGAAAGAAAATGACGAAGGGAAGTAGTTAGGGTTTGAAATTGAATTGGGTGTAGATAATTATATTCATACCTGATTTTTGAATAATGAAACTTGGTCCCTAATTTTTGAATTTCAATCTTTAAACATCTTATTTATGTAATTTTCCCTTAAATAGAATATTTAATTTGACAATAAAATATTCACGTCTCATAAATGTCATGAAAAGAGTAATTAATAATCTTAGCGTCTTTAATACAATTTAAATAATTGAGCATTGGACTTGGGTTGAGATTCAAACTAGAGCTGGACTAGTGCTAATATTTGGGCCNTTTTGAATTTCAATCTTTAAACATCTTATTTATGTAATTTTCCCTTAAATAGAATATTTAATTTGACAATAAAATATTCACGTCTCATAAATGTCATGAAAAGAGTAATTAATAATCTTAGCGTCTTTAATACAATTTAAATAATTGAGCATTGGACTTGGGTTGAGATTCAAACTAGAGCTGGACTAGTGCTAATATTTGGGCCAAAATTCTACGATCTTCCTCTTGGACTAGTGTTCAGCGACTCATCATTTTGTGACTTGCTGCGGGCTAGATCAGGCAACCGACAAAAAAATTATTCAAAATTTTAGGTAAAGATGAAAAATAAATTATTCAAATTTAACAATAATTTTAATTTTTTGAAAAAGAAAAACTCCAAATGTCTAAAAGCATTTGTCCTAGGCAGGCTGACCAACATGGACTACAAGCCTCAAATTGTTGGCCGGTCCCTGCCAGGGTTTCTGCCTAACTGACCCGTAACAACTTTAGATGTCTCAACTCACTTAGGGGCAACATTCATAAGTGGGGAATTAACTTTATGATGCTGTCAGCACCAAGGTTGCAGGTAAACCTGAGGTAGCCAGTAGCCACCCAGGTCTGGGACGGCAATGCCTTGGGCTCTCCTACAGTGTCTCAGACTAATCTGCCTGGTCTGTAAGAAAAGTGCAGACAGTATCGGGCAATGACAATAGCCACCTCGAATGTTGGCAAACCGGGGTCACATTACACCTCTATGTGAAAGCAACAAACACAGAGATGATAAAATGTCAAATATATTTTTAAGAAATTCACAAAAATAGAATTGAAGTTTGTGTATCTTAATCTTTTGTATCTTTATACCTATATTATCTGGTCACCCAAATACTGCAGAAAGTAAAAGATGGATTTATAAAGGATCTTACAAACGAACTAGTCATATGGATATCAAACAAAGGCTCCTAGTAAGGTTGACAAAGTATTTTAGCTGAGACCGTGTGAAACAATGGAACATCCGTCTACGGACATACTCTGAATAGAGAAGTGAAAATTAAAATAATGTTAAAACAGTCCAAATTCTTGAATGTTAAACCTAGCACAGTACAAGCATCCTACAAGACTTTCATTTCGAGCGCCTCAGCAGCATCATAATAGAATAAAGTTATACATAGTAAAGTATACAAGTTTTTCAAAATGTAGTAGAATCTCTAGAAAGAACTTCATTAGTAGAAAACAGATTTTATTTTCCAAGATATCAAGCTG
Source organism: Fraxinus platypoda (assembly GCA_903798405.1). Classification (NCBI taxonomy): domain Eukaryota; kingdom Viridiplantae; phylum Streptophyta; class Magnoliopsida; order Lamiales; family Oleaceae; genus Fraxinus; species Fraxinus platypoda. The sequence continues at coordinate 2,035 of CAIGRT010207505.1, forward strand.
AAAATTCATACACGCATCAATGATCGCCAACTGTTCTAATACCAGGAAAGCAACTTATCTTGAGCTTCTTCAAGTGAAGCCTGAATTCATAATAAATACAGTTACAAGATTTGATTATTTCTTGGGATGAACAGCTTGCGCAACAGCTTCAATCTCTTCCTTCACGCGTGCAAATATGCCTGGTCCTTTCACTTCATCCACTGGGGTATTCTCATCGATATCATCACTTGTCCCATGTGTTTCCTCGTGATGGCTAGGGGATTTATCACTGTTAATCTCTCTCTTTGCTTGATCAACCAATTTTGATGATTTTTCATCTTTCTCTGCTGCAATAAACAATATTAAACCCCTAAACACTACCTTAACTTTTCATTCTATACAATAAATTATTAGTAAGAAAACACAATATATTATACTCATACAAGAAAAGAATTCACAAATTAATTGACCCATACACTCCCTCCATCTTGCATTGTGGGTCACCCCACTTCTCATCACAGTGTAAGAAATGTCATTTTTAATTTTTCGCAGTATGTCAACATTGTATTTTAAACTTTCAAATCTACCTCCAGAATTGAACATAGAAATGGCCAGATCTGATGAGATTCAAACTTTCATTTAAAAATGTAAAATAGTTTTACCTCTGTGCGCTCATTTCTTTCGAAACATGTCAAGATCAGTAAATAGCTAATTTTTTTTTCTAAAATGTACTATGCTTCTAAGGCAAATTTTTTTAGGTCATCTTGTGGCTGGAAACTTTTGTTTTGTGTTTTGTATTTTTATTTTTTTGTCTGAAGAACCTCTTCTGGTACAAAATGTCAGGTATAGTCCTATAAAAAATGACCTCCTCCATCAAAGTTTTATTTTACATTCTGTTTTTCTAGATTTCTCTCACTATTTTCCATGTATTGCATGAGATAGTTCACCTGTTGTGTTTCAAGACTACGAAAAAAGGAAAGAAACCATTGCAGACCCTAATGTTGACCATCGAACAAAAGGGACATGCACTAGAACGATGAACACTAGAATGACGAAAGCACGTAGATCTGTAATTTAGTTGTGGAACTGTAAATTTTGCACCAACTCATCCTTTTACTTCCATCAAACAAAGTCTAGGTTCACACACGTTTTATTTTTCTTCTCACTTCAATCTTCCTTTTCATGTCTCCATAAGTACATAGAAATTCATTAGTCGAGCTTCAAAAATCCATCTCCCACCTCAAAGTAGCTGAGTCAAACAAGTACAAGAGAACATATATTTTTCGTAATTGTTGCTACTATTTGTCTTCAATTTCCTTAGAACACTAAGAATGGAAGTGACCCCACGAGAAAGATTAACTACTGCTCCATTATCATTGCCACCGAATGAGAACAAAGTCTGAAATCAATCTTTAAACTAGAGAACAGTTTTGGGTTATGATTTGTGGAGTAACCAAGTGAGTCCTTTTTTATGAAAATTAAAAATAGGTCTTTCCCAATTCAAATCCATTTCCAATTCCCTTTATTTCCAAATCAAATCCAAACATCAGTTCTAATTGATTATAAATAGAAAATCACCAAACACAAATCAAAAAAAGCATCTTGCAGCCCAGACACAAATACAAATTACAGCCCCACGTTCAATTGTTATCTAAGTTCTTAGAAGTATGCCATTTTTTAAAGTATATTTTGCGACATTAGCATTAAAAATTATAGCAAAATATTTGAGAAATATTGCGAGGTAACGAATCCCAAATAATGAAAATGAATACCTGAGGGGGAAACTGCGGTCTCTGTTCGTCCTGGTTCTGCTGCGGCCATCGGAAATTTGTTAGAAGTGTTCAGTTAGCCTTTAGCCAAACCTGTAATTAAAAGTAGAAACTTTCAAAATTAAAATGCGACCTTTGCTAGAATTCAGGACAGCCTAATGCGATTTAGGGCATGTTTGGTTTCGTACTTTTTGCTTCTTTTGACCGTAAGTTTTTGAAACAAGCAAGCAAGTTTTTGAAATTTGTTGTTTATTTTTTTAACTTTTTTCTCAAGCATATATAACTTGTTAATTTTCTTTTTTAATTTGGCATGAATAATTCTTAGTAGCTCTCATTTAGTTGAGCAAGAATATTGAAGGCTAAGTAATGTTGTGCCCAATTGAGTAAAGATTACTAGTTGGGCAATATTATTTATTTATATTTGGTACAAGGACAGATATAGCAAAAATACTAAAAAAAACCTACTTACAGACCGTGACAAGGTCAACCAAGTTATGTTTGCTGAACTTATCGATAAAATGTGGCGGACTTTCAAACACAATCATATTTTCTTCTTGCATTTTCTCTATACTTTGCAAGTTTTTGCCCCAAATATTTCCTCAAATTAATATATGCATTACCTCAATGTCGAGTCTTTTTAGCAAGAAACATCAATATTCAAATGAATATTCAACCACTCAAATAAAGCCTCTATCGAGTATAAATCAAATAAAATTCTCAACGACATTCCTCGAACCAATTGTGTAATAGTAGCGGAGGTAATAAAAACAATAATTCATTGGAAAAATAAAACTTTTATTCAGAGGACTAAAGAGCATCTTATAAAAGAATAGTTAATTGTACTTTTACCTAAGTTTGTGTGACTGTTGTGAATCTAAGCAAATGGGGAAACAAAAGAAAAAAGTAGGCTCAAGTTTCAGAGGACTAAAGAGCAACTTATAAAAGAAGAATACAAAATGTTTAATAGTCTAACAAGCAAAATACTCTTAACACAATAGCTAATTTTAATTTTATATGCCTAAAGCTCGTACTTTTGAGAAGTGATAGTCACATAAAAGTGGTTCTAAAGCGAGAAAAGTTAATTACAAATAGTTCTAAAGTGTGAATTGTCCAGATGCATGCCATTAAGTTTACATAAAGACCATGGCCTGATGGATTTATAATCATTCTGATTGGGGCTGAATTCTAGAAGAAAATTCGCAATTGGAGCATCACCTAGTTGTAGCAATAGAAAGGTGAAGAAAATGTGTCAAGGCGGTCATCATGGTGGTCCTCAAGCAATTCGATCATCGTGGAGTATTGTTTAGACATCTCAACGACAGTGGCCGATAGAGTTGACCAAGCTCGCACTTGCAATTTGGCCAGCAAAAATACAGAAGTTGGAGTCATCCCTTATGAGTAGAGAATCCATGTACGTAAGACACGTGAAATTTTACTTGGTTTGCATTCTTAAAATCGAGCACCTCATGTCTGATCGGTCTGTGTTGTCCAAATTTGTATCCTTGGATGTTGATTTCGAATTGTCATCTTAAACGCTTGCCGATATATGGGATTATCTCGTACGCCCATAGCTATAATGGTAAAATGGATTACCTAGTTGTGAAACTGTTGAAAACACTCTGATCTTTCTGTAGTGCAAAAGTTTGAATGAAAGTGCTTATTATTGAATGCAAAACTGCAGGCTTATAAAGCCAATTACAAGAGGATAAACTCAAAAAGCAACCCACGTTTAAACAACAACCTAAACGTGGTAACAGACTAAGAGGAATTTGTCAAATTCTAAGCCACTAACCCTTACAAATAGGACTTATTGACAGAAACTTAACTTGCAGTAAATCCTAATAACCAACAATCCCTTCCTTAAACCGAACACTTCTCAGCATTTGGTTTACAACAAGAACTTCACAAACTCCAAGCATACTTCGAAGCTGCAAGAATGTCTCCAACTTCAAAAGCTTTGTCATTATGTCAGCAGCTTGTTCTTGAGTGTTGTGGTATACCAGTTCAACAATGCCATCTCTTGCAAGATCACGAAGGAAATGAAAGCGAATATCAATGTGTTTACTTCGACCATGCAAAACAGAATTCTTGGATAATTAATAGTTGAACTGTTGTCACACAAAACAGTAGTGCACTTGTTCTGTATATAACCAAGCTTCTCTAGAATTCTCCTCAACCACACACTTTGACAAGCACAAGAGGCAGCTGCTATGTACTCACCCTCTGTAGTAGATAAAGTCACCATAGGTTGTTTCTTAGACAACCACGACACTGCTCCCGAACCAAGCAAAAATACATACCCTGAGGTACTCTTCCGATCATCCAAGTCCCCAGCAAAATCACTGTCAGTGTAAGCTATGAGATCCTTGCGACCTCCTTTCTTATAAAAGATCCCCAACTCAGTTGTACCTTTCAAGTACCTGAGTATTCTTTTTGCTGCAAGCTAATGAAGCTCAGTAGGACGAGACATGAACCTGCTAATAACACTCACTCTATACATCAAATCAGGTCTAGTTGCAGTAAAGTACATAAGACTGCCAACCACCTGCTTAAACAAGGTTGCATCAACTTTAGTCCTTGCCTCGTCTTTTGATAGCTTAGTACCTGGAACCATTGGATTCTTCACTGGTTACTCTTGTCCATGTCAAACCTTGCCAAACTTTCATGAGCATATTTCCTTTGACACACAAAAATTCCATCTGAACTCTGTAACACCTCAACCCTAAGAAAATACCTCATCTTCCCCAAATCAGACATATCAAACTCCAATATTATTGACTTCTTAAATTCATCACACATACTCTTATCATTTCCAGTATAAATTAAATCATCAACATAAAGACTGACAATTAAAAGTTACCTCCCTCATTCGACTTTGTGACCAATATGTGTTCACTACTGCACCTTTCAAAGCCTTCTCTAACAAAATAAGCTTCAATCCTGCTATACCATGCTCGTGGCGCCTGTTTGAGCCCATATAATGCCTTTCTTAACTTGTACACTTTGTCTTCTTCACCCTTCTTCTCGTATCCTTGAGGCTATTGCACAAAGGCTTCTTCATTAAGCTCACCATAAAGGAAAGCACTCTTTACAACTAGCTGAAAAACATCCCAGTTTTGTTGAGCTGCTAGAGCAAGTATCAATCAAATGGTGTCAGCCTCGTAACCGATGCAAAAACTTCAGTGTAACCGTACTGTTGAGCATATCCCTTAGCCACCAACCTCGCTTTGCACTCATCTATTTCTCCACTCTCATTGAGTTTAGTTTTAAACACCCATTTAACTCCAATAGACTTCACTCCATCTGGTAGAGTAGTCAGCTCCCAAGTCTTTTTTTTCTCAATTGACTCAATCTCTACATTCATTGCATTCCTCATTTTCTGGCTCTTAACAGCTTCTTCAAATATGATTGGATCATCCTCGGTGAGCATCATCATAGCATTCAGACCCTCATATTCTAACAAGCATTTTTCGGTTACATAATCCTGCATCCAGGGTGGTTCTCTTCTCACCCTCCTTTCATTTAAGCTTGATGAGTTCTCAGCAGGTGACTCACTAGAGGATGAGCTAGCATCATTCGAACTAGCTCCACTTGAAACACTACCATTTTCATCTTCATTAGTCTCTTCTTCAGCTTTATTCCCTTCTTGATCACTTTCATCATCACTGTCACCCCATTCCAGAATGTCAAGCCTTGCTTCTTCTTGGCTTCTGCCCCAATTCCAGCTTTCATCTTCTTCAAATACAACATCTCTACTGAAAGCTTCTTTCTTTGAGACTAGATCAAACAACCTATATGCCTTCGATTCATTACTCACACCAAGAAGGACACACTTGTAGCTTTTATCATCCAACTTGGTCCTCCTTTGATCTGGTATGTGTACATGAGCCACACAACCAAAGACACGAAAATACTCCAAACTAGGTTTCATGCCACTCCATGCTTCTTCTGAAGTTTTATCTTGTACTGCCAAAGTTGGAGATCTGTTGAGAATGTACACACTCGACCTCACTGCTTCAGGCTAGAAAGTTTTAGGGACTTGCTTCTATGAGAGCATGGAACTACCATATTCATCATTGTCCTATTTTTCCTCTCAGTAACTCCGTTTTGCTGAGGAGTATAGGCTGTAGTTAATTGCCTGCTCACTTTCTTAGCTTTACAAAACTCAACAAAATCATTTGAATTGAATTCTCCACTCCTATCAGTCCTTAAGCATCTAATATATACACCTTTCTCTTTCTCAACACATCTTTTATAACTTCTAAAAACAGCAAAAGCTTCTGACTTTTCATGCAAGAAGTAAACCCAAGTTTTACGACTAAGTCATCGAGAAAACTTAACAAATACCTCTTGTTGCTGTTTGATGCTGGCTTTATAGGGCCACATATATCTGCATGTACAAGCTCCAGCCTCTGTGAAGCCCTCCACAAACTACTCGTGGGAATGGATTCCATGTGCTGCTTACTAAGACAATCTGTGCAAAGCTTTGTAGGGGTTCTAAGTGAAGGCAAGCCACTGACCATCTTTTTGTACTGAAGGGTTCTCAACCCTTTGAAGCTCAAATGCCTAAATTTGCAGTGCTATAGGTGAGTTGCAATTATTGTCACAACTTGGAAACAAGTAGGAGCTTTAGGTATCATGGCTGCAAGCAAAACAAACATTCTATTTGCACTCATATCCGATTGTATAATCAGACCTTTTGAAGGATGAAAGATCCTGCACTTCCCATGTTGGATCAAAATGGCTAGACCCTTTTCTTGAAGTTGTCCCACACTTAACAGATTATTCTTCAACTCAAGAATGTAGTAAATTTCAGTGATTACCCGAGTGATTCCATTGACTTGCATTCTGACATTTCCTTTCCCCACAACGGCCATCCTTGAGTTGTTGCCTAGCTTCACTGTTTGTTTGAAGCGCTCATCCAAATCCGAGAACATTCTCTATTTCCACTCATGTGATTGCTTCATCCATTGTAAAAAAGCCACACCTCTTCTCTTTTTGCTTGATTCAGATCCACATAGGACATTAACAGCAGCCCTTCTTCATCTAACTCTGCATAATTGGCTCTTTTCTCCCAGCTAGGGCACTCATATTGAAAGTGCCCCAGTTTGTGGCATTTAAAGCACTCCACAATGGCCTTGTTAAAAGATTGTCTTCCTCTGCCTCTGACCATCCCTCCACCTCTTCCTCTGCTTGTGTTGTCTTTACGAGTGACCTTGAGAACCTGCTCCTCTCCTCGATGACCATTCATTCTTTGTTCATGGACAAGCAAACTGCTCTACAGCTCGTTGATGGTCAGTGTGTCCAAATCATTGGATTCTTCAATAGAGCAAACCACATAGTCAAATTTTGAAGTCATGGACCACAAAATTTTCTCATTGATGATGGTTTGACTCATATTCTCACCATGAGCCTTCATTTTGTTGGCTATAGTGAGAGTACGAGCAAAGAAATCATCAACACTCTCTCATTCCTTCATGTGGAGAGTCTCAAAGTCCCTTCGAAGTGTTTGCAGCTATGCCATCTTTATCTTGGTAGAGCCTAGGTATTTTTGTTTCATGGAGTTCAAAATATTCTCTGCTGTGTCTCTGTCGAGTATTGTCTCCATAATATTCTGATCTATAGCTTGAAAAAGGTAATTCTTGACCTTCAAGTCCTTCAACTTAGCATAATCGATTGCTTTGCGCTGTGCTTCACTCAATGTAGCGCCGTTTGTTGCTGCAGGTATCCCGTTTTCCACAAGACCCCAATATTCATTCGAACGAAGGAAATTTTCCATCAATATTGACCAATGGTCATACCGACCATCAAATTTTGGAATTGAAGCTTGCACGAAACTACTCTCTCCTGCCATCTCTTTCAACTCCACACTCTCAAGAAACTGCTGTTTCTTTCAGTCACACAAAACCAGGCCCCTATGATGGGGCTCTGATACTAAATGTTGAAAACACTATGATTTTTCTGTAGTGCAAAAGTTTGAATGAAAGTTCTTATTATTGAATGCAAAGCAGCAGGCTTATAAAGCCAATTACAAGAGAATAAACTCAAAAAGCAACCCACGTTTAAACAACAACCTAAATGTGGTAACAGACTAAGAGGAATTTGTCAAATCCTAAGCCACTATCCTTTACAAATAGGACTTATTAACAGAAACTTAACTTGCAGTAAATCCTAATAACCAACAGAAGCAAAATTAGTTGTAAGGAGTGGAGATGAACAAATATACATACGATGCACATGTAATTGCAGCGTAATCAACAAGTCCAACGTGTAATTTTGGGTTGTTTTCTGAAAATGAGTTTAGAACATCTATACCAAACATGGGCTTTATCAGTTTGTTCTTTCTTTGCAGAATCATAAGCAATTTTTATACTCTCAAAAGGAGGAAGAAAACATTTTGGCGAGCCAAACACATGCCTTTCTTGGTTAACAAGGCCGTGGCCATTTGGAAGATGAGGACGAAGCAATAAGGGCTGTCGTAGTTTTGTCGCAGGAAGGGGAAACTCACAGGGCAGAAATGCTCGATAACAATGCTATTGGAGAAACAACAGTAGCCCCCTTCATCAGTGAAGGAAGTTCAAGTATCAATGGGCTAGCAGATCAAACTTCAACAGAAATGGACCTAGCAATGGAAACTTCAACAAAATGAATCTGGTAATGAAAAGCTAAATTCTGATAATGTTGTTTATTGAATTTTTTTTTGGGAAGCCAATCATATTGCTCTCAAATGCCATAACCGATTCGATTATGCATACCAGAAAAACATACGCGAGGCCCTTGCTGCATCTGCAATTAATATTCATGAGGAGGATATCCAAACATTTATGCAGACTCATAAGCTACCTCACATATGACAAATGAAGTGGGTAAGTTAGCATTTCCTCCAGTTTCTTCGGTACAGATTCGTGGATGATTTTTCTCAATTAACTTAGCTTTATCCTCCCAGAAAAAAGTTATATTTAAATGATTTCTTTCTAACTTTCCAGAAACTAGTAGCAAATCAATTTGAGGGGAAGATAAAATTGTTCAAAGTGATGGAGGAGTAGAATTCCACGTTAACAAATTTTATTAATCATTTGGAAAATTATTGAATAGCTCAACAATTGTTGTGCCCCAACACTCCTAAATAAAATGATATTGTTAAGACTATTATCTACTAATCTTTTCATTCTTGTTGAGGAAGCTCTTTGAAATCGGTGATTTTCCAAGCTCAATTGTACCCATAAAGGACATAAATGGACAAACACCTCAAATCTACGACCTAAAACCACTACCACTTGTTCACTTCGGTTGCTACAGTTGTACCCACAAAGGACATAAATGGAGAGTGTTATTGCAGCTACAAAGGCAAGAAAGAAGAAGGAGAAAAACCAGTTGAAGCACAAAGTAGACATATTTTTTTCACCAAGCATAGAGAAGCAATAACACATGCTACAGTGAGGAAGAAAGGAGGCTGCATATATAGGCTTAGGTTAATCACTTAAATATACCAAGACCAAATATTCAAATGAGTAGAGAACAATGCCAACAAATGGGCCAAGTAGATGGATAATGGGCCAACCAATATAAGTCTCCAAGAAGTGAATAGATCATGACGACTCCAATTAAATTAGGTCACTTCCAATGGTCCTAAGTGATTTTTGGGTCGAGTCATTTCATTGAAGTGTTTATAATTAATTTTGTTATTTGGTTAATACCGATCAAAACTCAACAAATCTCCACCTTTATACCTAATCAACCCACAAACAACCAAAACACAAAGTTTATACTTGCATAATCAAGACAACCAAATAAAATTGGAATCACAAACCTTATCCTGTATTTTGGTCAAAAACATATACCATACATGCTCTATGTAGCTAAGATTAAAAAAACCCAAATAGGAACAAGTAATCACAGTAATAAATCAAGAGCATACTATATATGCGATGAAGATATAACATGATTTAAACAGATGTCGGATAATTTTATCGACACCATAGTGTTTGGCTCGATCCGAAAACAATCAATTGGCTTTAGATTGGCCTAAGTTAGTGAGCCCAATTGGACGGTGACATGTGAGTTAGTTGGCCTATTTATTGGTAAGTTGGGACTTGGATATTAGCCCATTTATTTTTGGTTAAGTGGTAGCCCATTTAACTTGGTTTCTTGGCCCAATATGTGACCTAATTGATTAGTCACATTATATACCCATTTGTAAATCTTTACAGCCATGTGCGCGAGAATGTATTGTGCAATAGATGAGTGAAAGTGAGAGAGGCAGTCAAGTGAGGTGATTTCTTTAGTTATACCATTGTTTTCTCTTCATTCATCTCTTTGTAGGGATGACAAAAAAATCTGTGCAACCCGCTATCCATTGCCTCGAATGAGATGTGGATTACCTGCCTAACCGAGTAAAATGAAATGGGATGGGGATGGGGCGGGGACGGAGCGGGGGTCATTGCCTCTAAGTAGGTATAGGATGGGTATGGGAAACATAGTCCCCATCCCGCTACTCCCACGTGTAAAGTTAATTTTAAATTTAAGTTTTTTATCAAATAAAAATAAAAGATTTATTATTATTTTTAAAGAGAACATAAGTTGTCCTTAACAAATTGAAAAAAAAGTAATAATATTTACTAACTAAAGAAAAAAAAATTAAAGCAAAAAATAAAATAAATAAAAAAGAAAAAAATAAATGGGGCGAGAGATATGCTCCGTCCCATCTCGCTTTAACCGGGTATAGGACGGGGTAAGGTGATCAAAACACCCGATGGAATGAGGGTGAGAATGATCGACCTGTCCCATACCCGCCCGTTGCCATCCCTATCACTTTGTAGCTTGCAAATCACCACCCTTTATGTCCTTTGTGGTTAGAAGAAAGGTAATCGGAGTGGGAAAATAGAGGCGACCGAAGTGAAAAATGGTTGTTTGTTGAGCTTGGCTAAGGTAGTGTTCAATTGGTGGTTTTTTTGAGCTAAGATTCAAGATTTCTCAAAGCTTTCGCACAACAATTCTCTGTATGAAGCTATGTCCCAATCTCCTATGCTACAGTTTAGAAGAGTTTTCAGTCCATCCAAGCAAGGCAATATTTTGTACTTGCCTACATGAGTCCCATCCCACCGAATACAACTAATCCACACGAGTCAGGCCCATCTATCTAAAACTTGCACTAAAGCCCTTCTCCTTGTTGACTAGGGCGAAGGGGAAAGAAGGTATGGGTGGTTTGAGAACAACATTGGGAGAGGGCTCGTAGCCCCTCTTTCTCTCTGGAGTGTGAGGTATTCCCCATCTCTTTATCTTAATGTGTTGGTTGATCGAGACGTGGATATTCTGCTCGTGAGCGTTATGGTATAAGCCGCAGATAGAAGTTTCATCACTGGCGTAAAAACGTTGATTAATTCTCTCTGGAGTGTGAGGTATTCCCCATCTCTTTATCTTAATGTGTTAGATGATTGAGACGTGAATATTTTGCTACTGAGCGTAATGATATAAGGCCCAGATACAAATGAGGTCCAATCACCATCACATAGCCGAAATCACTTCGAGCCCGAAGCTAAAAGATTGAAGAAGAATTCTTTAAGTGCTTGCTACACCTATTACCTCTTTGCTTTCTTACATCGTAGAAAGAAGGCACCTTTATATCATATAAATGGAAATCAACTTGTTATTCCATGCCAACATGCTGCTAAATTTTTTTGTAGACTCACTTCCATCTTTTTATTTAATAGGCTGCTCTCATCTTCTTTAAAAATGGAAAACACCATTTTTAAAATTATTTGCAAGAAAATCCTGATTATCGTGGTTTATGAGTTCGATGACAAATGTTTTCCTTATTTATGACACCGTGGTAAAAACAAGTTTGTAAAGCAAATTTTTCCTTGTATTTCTTTTTTTGGATTATAGTCCATTACTTAAAGGATATCTTGTATGGATCCATCTATAGATAAAGTTTATCTTTCGAGCCATGTTGTCTTTGATGAATAGGTATTCTCCCTCTCCAAATTCAGCTTCAAATGCCAATCATAAGGAGCTTAATATAACTACTTTTCTAGATCCAGAAAATGGGTTTCGAAGAGTGAAATTAAAGAGGAGGATCACTACCAAAGAAATACCTTTTTTGAGATTCACCAACAAATAAATTCTCTAGAAGAAAAAGCTCCATATTGTTGTTAAACTTATTGTAGTCAATCCCAACATAGTACAAGAGAAGGGAATCAAGAAATACTATATGAGTTTAAAGATAAGGTTGAAAGTTTGACACTTAAGCTATTGTCACAAACACGATGAGAAAGTCATGTGGAAAGCGTCAAGCATATAAAAGAGCAATATGTACGAATAAGAGATGCTTTACTTGACTTGGCAAGCATTGTACGAATAAGTGATCATTTTGAACATTTTTGTATTATTATTTGATTGTAATATAAAAATTTTGAATGTTTCATTTTTATTGTTGATTTTAAGTTAACAAATTTAGTTCCGTAAAATTCTTATAAATGAAAAAAAATGGATTGCTTGCTATGACTTAGGAGCCCAAATTCTGAAATTCACCTTAGGCCCTCGAAACACAAGTCCAGCCCTGTATATAACCAGGGAACAATTATCAATGGTAATGCATCCAACAATCGTAACGCACTCAATGAACCAAAGGACGCAATTGACATAAGTGAAGGCAGAAATAATGTAGTGGATAGAAACAACAACAGTGTAAATGAGACGACGATTACGAAAGCTACAAAATTAACACTAGCAATGTTCCTTCAAATAGCTCAACAATTCAAACAACTCGGGAAGGGCAGAACACACATTACTCCAGATTCTTCAAATCAAGAAGGGCTCAAGGGAGATCTATTTGTTGACATTTAAATTGAATCTATACCAACATCTCAAGGTCAAAGAAATTAGTCTTAGGATAGCCCACCACCTCTCTGAAAGGAAACCAAGAAAAGAAACCTTCGCCAAAAACAACAAATGGATCACGAAAACCGTGTGAAGTGGCTCAACAATGATGGCCTATTAGTTACTTTGCTAGAAATCGTGTCTGAAGACGTTATCAGCATGATCATTGGCGTAGAAACTGCTCACTAAGTTTGAACTGTTTTAGACGAGAAATTGCTTTCTCTTACAGTCGAAAAGGAGGCCCTGCAAAAGGACTCACTCTTCAACCTGGAAAAGAGAACTTCCTCTATTGATGACTACATCCGAAAACTCAAGTCAATTTTTGATAACTTAGTAGCAGTAAACAAACCAGTTTCCATAATAGAAAGTGTTCCAACTCCTAGAGGACTTGGAACAAAAGACAATGATTTTTGGATGGTGATTCTTTCAAAACCACCTTGCCCTTTTCTTAATGAGTTTGTTCTTTCTTCACAGATCATGAACAACTTTTATAATCACTAAAGGAAGAAGAAAACTTATTTGTGAGCTAAGCACATGCCTTTCTTGGCCAATGATTCCAAGGCCAATTTGGAAGAGAAGGACGAAACAATAATGGTGGTGTGGTTTCTTTGTAGGAAGGAGAAACTCACAACGTGGAGATGTTCGACAACAACTGTAAGGCCAGGAACACACAATATTAAATCGAGAAATGGAGACACATTGATCTTCTCAGAAAATAAAGTGCAGAAAATTAAAGAAAACACAAGCGATTTCTTTCGGCCTATTTCCCGGAGGTTCGGCGACCACTTATAACGTCTACATCCTCTGTTGAGCATTCAATAGATTGGATTTGTGCTTAGTTCCACTATATTGTCCAAAATGGCAACAAAGGATACAAAATGTTCAGCCAAATCACTGAGTACATAAAAGAACACTTATCACTCTATATACAACAGTTGATCTACAAGATTCATAAAGAATATCTTCAAAACCTCAGAAATAGCAACGTGAGAGAACGCAGACTTTCTCACGGATATTCACTCAAAATATCACTATTACAGAAGTTAACTATTACAGATCAACAATCTCATATTAGTAATTTGAGAAGAAATAGAAGAGAGAACCAAAACCAGAGAGTTCTTTTCAAAGCGGCGTAACCCAAATAGAAAAAGTAATGAAACCCTGGCATACGAAAATGCCAAATGAAATGGCATTAAAGAATAGAAGTCTCCAGAACTTGATCCAACGGTGCATAACAAAACACGTATTGCAATTAGGTTAAAGGTGCATTTTAATAAAGTTGTAACACCTAAAACACGATTTCACAAATTATGGGAGCAAAATTCGAACCAGGTTCGAATCCCACAACAACACTGTTGCAGAAGCTCGCTATAAAAAGGTAATTTCCAGGCTCAGTCAATCCAATCTTGACCTTATCAACACCTCAAATCTATGACCTAAAACCACTACCACTTGTTCACTTCCGTTTCTCTAGATTGCACCCACAAAGGACACAAGGATGAGTGTTTTATTGCAGCCACAAAGGCAAGAAAGGAGATGGAGAAAACATGTTAAAAAGAGAGCACAAATTAACCGCAATCACCAAGCTTTCACTGGCAATAAACATACGCTTTTAACAATGAATAGAACAACCATATATACATATGTTAGGTAAAACAAGTGGGCCAAGAGCAAGGTAACAAATGGGCCAACTAAAGATGGATAATGGGCCAACCAATATAAGCCTCCAAGAAGTGAACAGATGATGACGTCTCCAATTATATTAAGCCACTTCCAATGGTCTTAATTGATTTTCGGGTTGAGTCATTTCACTGAGTGTCGATAATTAATTCAGTCATTTGGCCAATGCCGATGAAAAATTGTAACGAGTAACATCATTGTCCGAGATTTATTGGGTATCAAAACCTAACAAATTTTCAACTTGATACCTAATCAATCCGCAAGCAACTAAAACACAAAGTCTATACTTTTATAATCAAGACAACCAAATAAAATTGGAATCATACACCTTACCCCGTATTTCAGACTCGAAACGCATACCATACTTGCTCCATGTACTTACCAAGGCTAAAGTTAAAAAACACCCAAGTAGGAATAAGTAATCACGGTAATCAATCAAGAATACATCATACATGCGATGAAGATATGACATTGGATAACACACAGATTTTTTCAAACATGATCGCAAAGAACAACATACTAACACTAAGTTAGTCAATTAAATGGCCAACACATATGCAACAAATGCATAAATGACCTTACGAGAAGATCTCACTACACTTATATATCTCATTCTGTGTTACTGACACCTGGAGAACACATATCTTCTATCATCGCCCATTATGCTCACTAACCTATGTCTAATTGGTAAACCACAATAGATTCTAAGTCCACAGGATAATCCTCTATCACTGCCTCACTTCTCTCAACCTAGATGGTTAGTGGGTCTCCACTTAACAAAAGTGATAGAAATGTCACTCTTATACTTTATCTGATCAGGGTCTTAACAGATAGAGGATTCCAATATTTAATAACCTCTCCACTCGTGATTCAAGTGTCATTCTCCACATCCTCCGGTACATATTATCAATGCACCTTTAGACATTTATACTCCACATTCTAAAAGACATACAACATACTTACTGCTAATGCATCCCAACCCACTATGCATGTAAACACATTACACAAAGTAACTAGATTGCTCTCAAATTTGTGCAAATGCTCATATTAAACATGTTGAAATGTAACATATAACCATGCAATAAAATTAAGCAATCACACACATGTAGAAAGGATTACATACAAATGTATATGTAGTAACCATGTTTACTCTCAATAAATTTCACTCGGGTTATAACTAGACCAGGTGGCAATTCACTTCACTTTTTTTCGTAACCCTTGTGCTTATCCTTCTTCTTACGACATTTCCTCATAAAGTGTTTAGTCTTATCACAGCTGTAACGCCGCTTACCACCGAACTTATCCCAGCCTTTGTCCTTTTTCTACCACATTTATCACTCGAATCACTACTCGTGTTACTGCTGTCTTAAGCCTTATCCAAACTTATTTTCTTAAGCTTCATTCTACTCATTATATGTACCTCACCACTCCTTTTATCATCTCATTCAGCATTAATTTCCATCTTCTTACTCCTGAGGAAATCTATGACAATCTCCGGTGTTAAGGTATTCTTACCATTTTTAATTGCATTCTTAACCTCCCTATATAAATTAGGTATATAATTAAGCAAAATAATGACCTTACAGGTTTCAGATACCTTCTCATCATAATTAATAATATCTTGAACAAGTTTGTTAAAAATATTCAAATTGTCATCAAGATCCTTTTGAAGGATCCATTTTAAAATTGAAAAATCTTTCGAGCAAATACAACTTATTAGGAGTAGATTTAAGCAAATATAACTTCTCTAACTTTTTCCAAAGTTCTTTTGTACTATCAAGTTTACCAACCTTTTTCAAAACAACACATGACATGTGTAAAATAATTGAAGTGTAAGCAAGTTCTTCAGATTGTTTTTGTTCTTTTGACAAAATTTCAAAAAAATTGTCATCGATGACTTTTGAAACTTTTTGTTGAATCAAAATTTCTCTCACATTTTGTTGCCAAATTGAAAAGTCACTTTTTCTATTGAAAATTCATATTTCAAAATGTGAAATCATTTTTGAAAATAGAACCACCAAATTGCACAATTAGGTCACACAAAGTAATTCTAAGGTAACAATACATGCCGTTCTAAATTCTCAGGGTCTCGTGAGATTCCAGATCTCAGTATCAAGGAAATTGTCAAACAGATAAAGTCTAAGTGTTCTAACAGAAAATCTAATACACCACAGAGGCATGTGACCAAAATAATTCAATCTCACACAATGATTCAATGGAAATTAAACACAAAATCAATTATCGACTTGCAATTAAATCCAACACTTCAAATATGACAGATAATTCCCAAATTCTAGAACAAGCAATGGTCACACTATACGGTAACCCAAATCCTAATGTCACCCCTATATGATGACTTGCTAATACTGAAATTTAAATGGGATAAACCAATTTACTAGAGCAGATCCAATCCGAGGGTCCGTAATTTTTGAAGAGATGCGAATTTGCTACTCTAGGGTCACCACTATTCGCCCTAAAGTTTCAGCAAATGCAGCAATACAATCAATCTATAATCGCAAACTTAGTGTTCATGGACAAAATTGTCCAGATCTATCGTATAACTTGAAATAGAAAATTGACAGCACCAAATCGTTAGAAATAATCTGAGGAGTAATCTGTCTGAAGAAATAGTCGTTGGAATTAGCTCGACTTGCTAGCACGTGCCCTCGCTAGAGTGTTCATGCACCGTTGGTCATTGTCCTCACTCATCACACACCTGGTACGCTTCCACCTACACAACAAGAGTTCAACCTCCGTTTTACCAAACTCCTTCTGCTTTGGCTAAAGAACGCAGTTATAGGTTCAGCCTTTTGAAAAATTTTGAACAGATTTCAATTTTTGCTGATTTGTTGCTCAATTTCAGGTCAATTTTTGACCAGGAATCACGCATAAATGAGCTCTGATACCAATTGTAGCAGAAGCTCGCTCTAAGAAAGTGATTTTCGGGCTAAGTCAATCCAATCTCGACCTTATCTACACCCAAAACCACTACCACTTGTTCACTTCCGTTTCTCTAGATTGCACCCACAAAGGACACAAGGAGGAGTATTTTTATTGCAGTTACAAAGGCAAGAAAGAAAAAGGAAAAGACGGGTTAAAAAGAGCGCACAAAGCAGTCGTAGTCACCAAGCTTTCACAGGCAATAAACACATGTTTTTAACAATAAATCGAGGCAACCATATATACATAGGTTAGGTGAAACAAGTTGGCCAAGACCAAAGTAACGAATAGGCCAACTAAAGATGGATAATGGGCCATCCTATATGAGCCTTCAGGAAGTCAACGAACCATGAACGTCTCTAATTAAATAAGGTACTTCCAATGATCCCAAGTCGTTTTGACAGGCAATGCTGACTGAAAATTTCTAATGAGTAACATCATTGTGCGAAATTTATTGGGGATCAAAAAACAACAATTATTGTTGAAGAATAATGGTCCAGGCTTCACTAATAAATGAAATTCTAGTATCAACGGTCTTGCCAATCAAACTTCAAGAAAAAGGACCTAGAAATTGAAATTTGAACAACAATGATTTTGGTAGTGAAAAACTAAATTCTGATAAGGTTGTTTATTGAAAAATTTGAGGGGAATCCAATCATACTGGTCTCAAATGCGACAATCGATTCAATTATGCATATCAAGAGGAAAACATATCCGAGGCCTTTGCTGCAAATAATATTTATTAGGAGGGTCCAAACATTTATGCAGACTCAGGAACTACCTCACATGTGATAAATGATGTGGAAAGTTAACATTTCCTAAACCATAAAAAGGTAATGAAGCTATATTTGTAGGAGATGGTAATAAATTACCAATCTCACATACATGTGATTTGCTTATAAAATGTAATGATGGAAAAAAATGTTCTTCTTGTTCTAGAGTTGAAGAAAAATCTTCTCTGTTGGTCACTTGACAATGCATGTACTTTTGAATTTGACTATGCTTTTTTTTTTTTGATAGTGGTGTCAAACTGGGCAGGCTTGGACCAGCCCAGAAAATTGACCCGCGAACTGGCCCGTAATTCACGCGTGTCAGTAAATGTAAAATTCAGTCCAAAGAGATTAAAATAATCGAGCTCAACATTTAATATTAAAAGAAATAAATTTCTTGAAGACAAATATGCTTTCTTTAAAGAAGGAAAATACTATTACAGCCTAATCGTCGAGCCTATTAATATTAAAAATTCTATATCTCTTGAAGGAAGATCAGAAGGCTGTTATAGCCTAAAGCTGTGACATGTGACATCATTAGGATGTGACAACCTTTAACTCTCACAAGCGTATCAGTCTTTTTTCAAAAGCTGTCACAGTTCGATGTGAAGGCCATCATAGCCTTCTTAGGCTGAGAACAACCTTTATTTTCATTAAACGCAAATGGGATTTGCCTTTTCTAACTCCATTGCTGTATTTAAAATGTTTGACTGTTTGCTATCTTTCATTTTTTATAGTATAAATATTATGTTTATTACGAAATTGTTTATGCGATGGAATAAAAGTTTCAAAAAAATTATGAAATTTTGGTGGCAGATGTGATGGATCCTCACATTAAATATTTGGAGTTCAATGTGCTATGGAAAAACTTTCAAAATGTTTAAGTTTTAATATAAATATTACAAATAAAAAATTGGAATATTTTATTCATGGATTATATAATTCATATTTAAGTAAATATGAAAATGATGAAAGTTTTTATTTCCCTACGAGCTCTATTACAACCTCTAAAAGTAAAGCTACTTTTATTCCAAAATTATAATTCTAAGAATGGCACGAATACTACACCTACTGAATTAGAAATATATTATCAATTTGATCACTACAGTTTAATTCGAGAGGACGAAGTATCAAATATAGATATCTTAAGATGATAGAAAACAAAGGAAAGATCATATCCAATAATATAAAAAATGATATGAGATCTACTAGCAATTTCAGTATCAACAGTGGTATTCGAGTTTGCTTTAAGTATAGGTGAAAGGATATTGGATGAAAGAAGTTTAAAGCTCAAGGAACATATTTTTGAAGAACTTATATTCATGAAAGACTAGATATTCGCAGCTAGGAGGATGCAACATAAAATGATTGACAGCATCACTAAAGACTTTAAAAACCTTGCAAAAGAAGTCGTAGAAGATTAATTTAAAAACATAGAATGATTTTAAAAATTGAAATATAGTTAAGTAGGCGCCAACCTAGTTGTGAAGTACTTAAACTATATATGCACAAATGATTGATAGTTAAAGTAAGTGCTGACCTAGTTTGTATATACTTAAACTACAGTCTTTCACTTGTAGTATTTTTTAGAATTATTCAATATTTTTTACAAAGTTAAACAAATTGATGTTGTTAATTATATATTTGCTATTCGCTCATCCTCTTGTAGTTAAAATTAATATCAAACAAATTCCAATAAAGTTCTGCATTTACAAATTATATCAACCTTCAAGACTCCACCTTCACCAGTATACTTATACCATTTTGAATTAGGAGTACTCAAAAATATAAGATTTTTCTTCAAATTTGGAACATGTCTCACTTTATCAAATATTCTAACCATCCCATCAAACATCTTTATTCTAACCTTTCTAATAAAAGCAATTTTACAAGGTGCATTGTTACTCATTACCAAAACGTCTTTTGAAACTTCTTCATATGTTGAGAACAAATTGCGGTTGGGACACATATGAAAAGTGCAAGTTGTATCAAGAATCCAATCCTAGTCAGGTTTGGAGTCGCCGTAAAAAATAACCAAGAATTCTCCATCACTGTAGCAATCTTTTGCAATGCTGACTTCACATGAAGTTTTTGATTGTTTTCCTTTCTGATTTGCTGCAACTAATTTAAATCTGTTCTACAACTTAACAATCTTTCTTAATGTACCAATTCTTCATTGTACTTAACCTCCAAAGTCCCAAAATCAGCGATAATTTTTTTAAAGACGGCAAGGTATTCTTCAAGTGATGTACCTTTTGTCATGCAATGAGAATACAAATACTACAGATGCAATTTGTTTGTTAGACTTTTCGCTATGCATAATTGCGCCAACTTCAACCATAATAAGCGACGGTTTTATCATTCAAAACTTCCTAAAGAATATGATTCAAGTGATGAAGATGAATCTATGATAAAGCCTTTCGATCCTTACATTGTTTCTCCTTCAATGACCAATTTGTGGATATCTTATCAAATCCCAACAAAGTATCATCCAAATTCACTGACCAAGCACTACTTGTATCTTCACCTACCATAACGAAAATCTAGTGTTGTAATTCAAAAGAAAAATTTCATACTTCATGGTTGTCATCACAAGAAATCAAAACTCATGTTGATACCACTTGTTAGCAAATTGAAGACAAGAATTGATGGCAATATAAAGAAAGCAATCACAACACAAGAACAAAGAAAATTAACGTTGAAAACACAATGGGCAGGGAGGAGAATTTTATTAAGGAGAGAAAATACAATGAATTTTGTATTCTAAATTGTATTCTAATGCTATTTGTTACGGGCCTGTGTCAGAACCGCTACCTCGCCCGCCACGTGTCCGTGTCCGTGGCCCAAGCCACGCGTCGGTCGAGGTGATTGTACAGGGGACGAGCTGATTGTACATGCCGAGGTGATTGCATGAGGAACGAACTGAACACGCGTCAGCGAATGAACCAGACTCATCCACAGGTACGCAGTGGATGCAAAGGCCCGCACTCCGCTTCTACAACGCTGCAACACTTCACCTGCCACACCTCGCCTCTACA
>CAIGRT010207517.1:0-29275 GCA_903798405.1 Fraxinus platypoda
AAATCACGTGAAATAAAGAAAACAATATTTTTCCAATAAAACACGTGAAATAAAATAAATAATATTTTTCAAAATATGTGCAAATAAGGAAAAATATATTTCCAAAAATTTCAACCTAATTTGAGTCACAAAATCCAACAGTTTTAAGACTATTGGTGCAACATCTTAATGTAGCAACCGAGCCCCAATTTGTACTCGAAGAAACCTCTGAATTTTTGAATGGAAAAGTTCCAAGGTACGTGAGTGAGTCGTTTTCTTTGAGACAATATTTGCCTCCACTACAATGTGATATATTTAAGTTAATCAAATTTGCATGATGTGATATATTTAAGCAAAGCAAATTTGCCTCCAACATACAATGGAACAAATAAGTTGGTTGCATTGTATACAAATGAAGACAATTCAGAATACAAATGAGAGATTACTTAAATAAGAGAGGGGTCATATCAAATGATCAATAATAATTATTTTGAAAATATTCTCTAACATACAAAATATATTACACTACGAATAAGGAGGAGCATATGAAAATAACAAATTTTCTCTTCGACTACCAATCTATGAAATTAGTTAAGTTGTACTTCATAGTCTCGTTAGCTAGAGTTCCGGTTCAGATTCCCTTCCATACATAGTTTGTATTTCTTGCTTATTTATTTATTTTTGGTATTAATAGTTTGATTAAAATAAAATTTAAGTTTAGCCACCAAACATGCACTTTAGTTTGCGTCATCAAACGAAGAAAATGTAGGGTTCAGAACCGATCAAGTCCAGCACCCCATTAATAAGTTGGATGGTCAAATTGAGACAAAGTGAACTTGAGTGACCATTGTGTTAGAAAAGAAAGTTCTAAGGACCAAACTGCACAGGACAAGAAGACAAGGACTGAATGAGCAATTGGCAAAGAGAAAGATAAAAACGTAATAGCTGAAAATAGCAACTTTACCTTACCAGAATCTTAGGGAAAAGAAATATGGCAGTACAGCTCCTCCAACGACTTCACTCACAGCACTACTAACCATCCTTGATTTCGAGGATTCCATCAATGGAGTGCATACCACATTTGGATTGTAGAATGTGAAAATTGTATGTATTGTATGTATTCATCCTTGTGTATAAATAGGGGTATTATGTATTCCTGTAAATTGTATCGAATTCAATTGATTGAGTAATTTAAGTCATCTTCATCAATTCTCTAGTTTCTGTTTTTTTATCTTGGTGTCAGAGCCTAACCCATGGCAAATGTATTACCCCCTATCTCGGACTCTAGCTCCACAAACCCAGATACCACAAATCTCAGCCCAACAACTCAAGCCCCAATTCTTGGGAGCAATTTTACTCTCTTTGGGATGAACTTAACCCAAGTAGCTTCGGTTAAGCTAGACAGAGATAACTTCCTTCTTTGGAAAAATGTTATAATGCCAATTGTAAGGAGTCATGGCATGGAAAGATATTTACTGGGCACCAATGAGTGTCCTCATCAGACTAGTGACACTCAGATCACCACTGAGACTGGAGTCATGGTTAGATCATCCCCTAACCCTGAGTACTCTAGGTGGTTATCTATTGATCAAATACTAATAGGGTGGTTGTACTCCTTAATGACTTCGAAAATTGTGATGCGTGTGATGGGATGTAACAGTTCAAGTGAGCTTTGGAGAGCCATAAATGAGAATTATGGGATCCTCAACAGGTCCAGAGTGACCTTTCTCACGTCTAAGTTGCAAAGAATGAGGAAGGGATCCATGTCTATAGATCACTATCTCAGCACTGTCAAACAGCTTGCTGATAATCTTGAAATAGCTGGGAAGAAGATAAAGCATACTGATTTGGTAACTCAAGTCCTAGCTGGGCTTGATGAGGAATATACTCCAATTGTAGTGCAAGTTAATAGCAAGGACCAGATCTCTTGGCATGAGTTGTCTTCCATACTCATGACTTTTGAGAGCAGACTGGAATACCTTAGCCAAGTTAGAACCAACTTTGGCTCAATTAATCTCACTCAAGGGAACTCACAGAATGCAAATCTCTACAGTGGAAGAGGAAACAAAGTTTTTAGGAGCCCAAATTTCAAAGGAAGAACAAGAGGCAGAGACATGTTTGGAAGGTTAAATGAAACAAGAAATCCTTGTCAGATATGTGGCCTGAGTAATCACTGCTACGTGGTGTTACAATAGATTTGATGAGAAGTATATGGGAAAAAGGCCTAGTGATCAGAGTTCCAACTCTCATCCATCCGCCTACATTGCAAACCCAAACTCAGTAGAGAACCAAGCTTGGTATGCCGATTCTGGAGCCAGCCATCATGTCACTACTGATAAAGACAATGTTGCTGAAGCAAAAAAATATGGAGGTAAAGAAAAAATGGTTGTAGGTAATGGTACTTCATTACAAATTTCTCATATTGGTTCAAAGAAGTTTGATATTGAAACTGGGAAGACACTCGTTTTAAAAAAACTGTTGCATGTTCCTAAAATAAGAAATAACCTTATAAGTGTCTCCACGTTAACCTCTGATTATAATGTTTCAGTTGAGTTTTACCCTAACAATTGTGTTGTGAAGGATCTATCAACAAGGAAGGCTCTAGTGCAGGGGAAGCTTAAAAGAGGATTATATCAGCTGAATCTACCTAATCACCATACAAGAATCCCAGAAACAAGTTCTATCAGTCATCATCCAAACAAACCTTACCTCATCTTCAGCACAAGTCTATCTAAATATGCAAAGTCTACTAAAGACGAGCCTTAAAATCACATATTGAAACCTGGCACAGAAGACTAGGACATCCCCCTCTCTTTGTGTTACTTCAGTTTTTGAAAACTTGTAATAAATTCAAATATATCAGTAATAAAAAAATTCCATTTTGTGAAGCCTGTCGTTCGGTAAATCCCATGCCTTGCCGTTCAAATTATCTTCATCTCATGCTAAAATGCTACTTGATTTAATTCACACTGACGTTTGGGGACCAGCTCCTATTAACTCTACCTCAGGATTTAAGTACTATGTTCTATTTGTAGATGATTGTACTAGGTATACTTGAATTTACCCCTTAAAGCACAAATCTGAAGTCCTTCACTACTTTACACAGTTCAAAAGACTTGTTGAAAATCAATTTGAAAGGAAAATCAAAATCATTCAATCAAATATGGGATGAGAGTATAAAAGCCTAGACAAGATAGCATCTAAATCAGGGATAGAATTAAAGTACTCCTGCCCACACACATCAACACAAAATGGAAAGGCCGAGAGAAAACATAGACACGTAACTGAGACTGGTCTAACCCTGTTATCTCAAGCACACATGCCTCTTTATTACTGGTGGGAAGCCTTCCTAACTGCAACATACCTTATAAATAGGATGCCTAGTCCGAATCTCCAACATAAATCACCGTATGAGCTATTATTCAAGCATGGCACTGACTACCAAGTGTTTAGATGTTCTTGTTATCCCTGCTTAAGACCATACCAAAAGCACAAGTTTGATTTTCATTCTCAGGGGTGTGTTTATTTAGGACCTAGTATATCTCACAAAGGATTCAAGTGCCTAAGTCCTAATAGTAGAATTTATGTCTCCAGGCATGTTATCTTTGATGAAAGCTCATTTCCATTCAAAAAAGGCTTTCTCAACAAAATATCTCAAGACAAATACTCTTCCACTGTTTTCCATCATCTACCCTTTGAATTTAGTTCCTACAAACTACCCACAAATTCATCTGAGTCAAGTCCTTACAGAAGAATTCCAGAATATGCTGCTATAATTCACTTCACAGAAGAACATGCACAAGAGCCTCTTGCTGAAAATGAGGATGAATGAGTGATGGTAAATGGTAAAGGATCTGATATGGAACAGATACAAGAAGCTGAACGAAGTGATAAACAGGTTGATGCCCAGCCTGAATCTTCAGAACATGAAAGTGAATTGAGAGATGAATATGCTATACCAGAAAAGGAACAGATAGCAAAACATCCTATGGTGACCAGATCTAAGGCAGGAATCTTCAAACCAAAGATTTATGCTGATGTTGTTACATGTTCGGTGGATGAGACAGAACCAGTTAGTGTACATGAAGTTTTAAAAAGTGAAAAATGGTGCAAAGCTATGAAAGAAGAATATGAAATATTGATCAGAAATAAAACTTGGGTGTTAGTTCTTGTAGATCCTAAAATGAAAGTAATAGGTTGCAAATGGGTTTATAAATTGAAACATGATACATATGGAAAAATTCAGAGGTATAAAGCCAGATTGGTGGCAAAATGATTTCTACAGACATCAGACATCGATTACTATGAGACTTTCAGTCTAGTAGCTAAGGCACCAACCTAAAGATCATCCTCACACTGGCTGTTTCGAAAGGTTGGGAAGTAAGGCAAGTTGACATCAATAACGCATTCCTTAATGGAAAATTGGAAGAAACAGTTTTTATAGAACAGCCTCAAGGTTTTGTCAATCAAGATAAACCATCCTTCATATGCAAACTCAGCAAAGCACTCTATGGACTTAAACAAGCCCCTAGAGCTTGGCATGATACATTGAAAGAAACATTACTGAAGTGGGAGCTTGTGCAATCAAGGGCTGATAACTCAGTATTCTATTAGGTAACCCAAGACTCTATGATCTATTTACTAGTCTACGTTGATGATATCATAATAACAGGAAGCTGTGGTACAAGGGTACAAAAACTAATTGAAAGGTTGAATACAACTTTTGCCTTGAAAGACATGGGCAGTTTGAAGAAGTTTTTGGGCATTGAGTTCTACAGAAACGAGATTGGCTTGCATATGTCACAAAAAAGATATGCTATTGATACACTGAAAAAGTTTGGCTTTGAAAACTTGAAACCTAGTGTTACACCAATGGCAGCTGGGAAACTGATTGCCAAAATAGAAGGACAAAGCCTAGAAAATCCAACTCTGTTCAGAAGTGTTGTGGGACCTCTCCAATATCTAACACATACCAGGCTAGATATCACATTTGCAGTGAACAGGATTAGCCAATATCTTCAATATAAAATGACTGTTCATGTACATTAACGGGACGCTCGAGATAGGGCTGATAATTCAATAGACACAAGACCTTAACATCGTTGCTTATGGTGATGCGGATTGGGCTTCATGCCTAAATGACAGAAAATCTACAGTGGGATACTATATATCTTGGGGTAATTTAATTTCTTGGTGTTCTAAAAGGCAGCAAGTCGTGGCGAGGTCCAGCACTGAGGCGAAATATAGGACCTTAGCTCATACCACTGCAGAAATCGTTTGGATTCAGTCACTGCTAAATGAACTTAGCATTCCTCATACAGAGGTTCCCAGAATTTGGTATGATAATCTAGGGGCAAGCGCTCTGGCATCCAATACAGTCTACCATGCAAGAACCAAGCATATTGAGCTTGATGTACATTTTGTTCGTGATAGAGTGTTGCCTAAACAACTCACAATCAGCTATGTTCCGACAGCGGATCAGGTAGCTGACATTCTAACCAAACCTGTATTGAACTCTAGACATCTATATCTACGTAGCAAGCTTGGAGTTACAGAGACTATCTCCAGCTTGAAGAGGGCTGTTAGAAAAGAAAGTTCTGATGACCAAACTGCACAGGACAAGAAGACAAGGACTGAAGGAGCAATTAGCAAAGAGAAAGATAAAAACGTAATAGCTGAAAATAACAACTTTACCTTACCAGAATCTGAGGGAAATGAATATGGCAGTACAGCTCCTCAAACAGCTTCACTCACAGCACTACTAACCATCATTGGTTTCAGGGATTCCATCAATGGCGTGCATACCACATTTGGATTGTAGAATGTGAAAATTGTATGTATTGTATGTATTCATCCTTGTGTATAAATAGGGGTATTATGTATTCCTGTAAATTGTATCGAATTCAATTGATTGAGTAATTTAAGTCATCTTCATCAATTCTCTAGTTTCTGTTTTTATCTCATTGGTGCCAAACAAATCTCTAATGTCGAGTGATTTCCAATAAATTTTCCAGTGAATAGGAAAAGGGAAAATTTTCAAGTTGAAAATTAATGAGGTGTAAAATTGGAATGGTTTACAAGATTTTTATTGCTGTTCCATTAGTGGTTTGTTCTATCCATTTATCTCCATACGATGTGTACCAGATTATAATTTGATGAATCTCACATTTTTGGGTCATTCTGATCTCCAATTTGAATGCAATGGAAGATGAAGTGAGAAGGTTGAGACAAAATGTTCGCCGAGAGGGTGAATTGCTCAAAACCCGTGAGTGCTGCGTGTAATGAACAGTCCACACACCCTTAGGGCAGCCTCACCCTCACACCTGCCAAAAAGAGTAATAGATAATGAATGCACACAATACTCTTAAAAGTAGGAAGCTTGTAATACCTACATATGATGATACCGTTAGCGTACTTTCTGTAATTTAGGCGAGTTTTTATTGTGCTTAGTTTCAAGTTTCTGTACTACGGGTTCATATTTGATGCATCCGTTATCCAGTTGCTAAGACTAGTGCCATGAGTTACCATGTAACTCTTTGAATATCTTCAAAAGGCATATTAAATGCTCCAGTATTATGGTAGCAGGTGGGTTTAAATTAGTTTAAGTCTCAATAATATGGTGGCATTTAGTTTTCCAATATATCCATATTGCTCAGCTGGGGTGGTGATCATGTAGTTGATTGAGGTGGATGACAGACTGGGGATTGTCATGATGGGGAGGGTTGTGCTTGGTGACTTGATTTTCTTTGGTCTTTTAATATGGCTGGTGTCTTGATCGGTGCTTCCATAGGAATATGGTCCTTTGTATTATCGTAATTGTGTTATGCACCTATATGGTAACCTGAAATTCGTCTAACACATCATCAATTCAATGACGCCTCAAAGTGTCAAAAGACTTCTTGTTTGGTGGGCTTTGGTGGGACTTGTGTTTGAGTTCCGGCTACGTTTGGGTTGGGTTGGGTTGGGTTTGGATTTAGTTCGATGTTGGATTTGGCAAGTTTGGGCTCCTTCTTTTCGGTTTAAGGCTTGTGTTTGGTTATGGGTTAGGTTCAGAGACGAGCTTGATTTTGAGTTTTTGGGTTTCAGCTTGAGTCAATCTTCTGAATAGTTGGAGGATTAACTTAGATGTTATGAATAGCATGATGATCAATTTAGATGATACAAATAGTGATTAATTTAGTTAACTTGAAGAGTTGGAACACTAATTTAAATATTCTAAATAGTTAGAGAATCAATTTAGATATACCAAATAGTCAGAGGATCAATTTAGATGTTTCAAATAGTACAAAATCAATTTAGATGTTATAATAGATGGATGATCAATTTAAATGCTATAATATTGGAGGATCAATTTAAATGTTATATTGGAGATTTAATTTTAGATGTTTTATGTAGGTGGAGGATAAATTAGATGATTTTAAAAGTGAAAGGATCAATTTAGATGTTTCACATAGTTGGGTGATCAATTTAGATATTCAACTAGTTGGAATTGGAGCATAACATTGAAGTTTCCTAATAATTGGAGGATCAATTTAGACATTCCTAATAGTTGGAGGATCAGTTTAGATTTTAGTTGTAGGAAAAGAATTTAAATAGATTTATGTATTACTTGGAGGATCAATTTATGTGTTCATAATAAATGAAGGATAAATTCAGATATTTCACATAGTTGGAGGAACAATTTAGAATTTTCTAATAATTGAGGGATTAGTTTAGATTATTCCTAATATTTGAAACATCTAAGCCCCTGTTTGACAACCATTATTTTAAAATTCTTTAATTTTCATACTAATTTTCAACCACATATTTACACAATAAAATATTTTGCATATAAACTCATAGCGTTTCTCTACATTTTAACCACTTATTCTAAAAAAATCACTACTGAGAACTTCATTGTCTCAAAATAATGAGCATCAAACATGGGCTAAATTGATTCCTAATATTTGAAGGATCAATTTTGATGTATCTAGTACTTAAAGGATCAAATTATATAATTTGAAAAGATGAAGGATCAATTTAGATATTTCAAATAGTGAAATGATCAAATTAGAAGTGCAGAATAACTGAAGGATCAACTGAGACGTTCCTAAAAGTTGAAAGATAATTAGACATTTTCTACAGTTGAAGGACCACTTTAGAGGATCCTAACAGTTGAAGGATCAAAATATAAGTTTCTTTAGGTTGGAAGATCAAATTAGATGTTTTGAATAGTATTTATCAAATTAGATGTTACGAAGAGTTGAATGATCAATTGAGAAATTCCTAATAGATGAAGGATCAATTAAGAAAATCCTAACAGTTGAACGACAAAGTCAGATATTTCTAAGAGATGAATCATCGAAATAACAATTGAAAACTAAAAAAAAAAAAAAACCAAATGAGCCCAAGCTTTTAATTGGAGGATGAAATTAGGTGTTTGAAATAGTTGAATGATCAGTAGAGAAGTTCCTAAGAGTTGAAGGATCAAATTAGAAAAATACGAAAAGTTGAAGGAACAAGTTAGACGTCTCAAATAGTTGATAGGTCGAAATATAATTTTCAATAGGTTGGATGACCAAATTAGATGTCTAAAATAGCTGAAGGATCAATTGAGAAGTTACTAAGAGATGAAGGATCAATTTAGAAAATCCTAATAGTTGAAGGTTCATAATTTGAGGTTCAATTAAGAATAGCTAGATAATTGAAGGAGTAAGTTAGACGTCTCTAATAGTTGAAGTATCAAAATACAATTTTCCATAGTTTTGAGGATAAAATTTGATGTTTGAAATCGTAAAGGAACAATTTAGAAGTTCCAAAGAGATGAAGAATCAAATTATAAATTTCCATAAGGAGGATCAAATTAGATTTTTGAACTAGTTCAAGGATAAACATAGGAAATCATAATAATTGAAGGACGAATTTGGAAGTTCCTAATAGTTAAAGGACAAAACAAGAAAATCCTCATAGTTGAAGGACCAAGCTTGACGTTTCAAAGAGTTGATCATAATTACAATTTCTATAAGTTTGAGGACCAAATCATATGATTGTAATAGGCTAATGATCAATTGGGAGGTTCTTAATAGTTGAAGGACCAAGTTTAATGTTTCTAAGAGCTGAAGGATCACAATATTACTTTTGATAAGATGGAGGATCAAACTAGATGTTATATATAGTTAAAGGATCAATTTTGATGTTTCTATTAGTTTAAGGATCTCTCTTGATGTTTCTATTAGCCTTAGGATCAATGTAGATGTTTCACATAGTTTTAGGATCCAATTAGATATTGTTCACATAGTTGGAGGATCAAATCGTTCCAAAAGAAGAGTTTTCAGTCATGGGCCAGGTTAGAAGGGCCCATATTTTTGTGACCCAAACTGCACTCCAAAAAGCAAAGTTACATCCGATTGCGTTCACACACGATTCCGTCTGGGTTCGGTTCGTCCCTCTGCGCAAACCACAAATCTGATTCACTCCACATCTGAAACCCGGCGGCGGCGAACTACCATTGACGGTGAGGGGCACGCTCTCTCCTCTCTTTCCGTTCTTCGTCCTCCGGAAAACCTTAGCAGGCTTAGCCTACCCCAGCCAACTCCATCATGGCAGAGTGTTACTTTACTTTTCAGAAATACACATCAACGAGTTTAAATTGAATTGCATCTTTTTGGAACGAGTTCTTCCAATGTAATTTACTTAGCTAGGTTAATCAAAAGGGTAATTGTGAATTTTTTTCCTTAAAATGTTTTTGTTTTGCAGTGGCGCTTCATGAAATTGGGGCACAATGGCCAACTATTTAGGAAAAGGAGTCCCCACGAATGGGTCTGTCTACGTTTGTAACTTGCCTTTGGGAACTGATGAGAATATGTTGGCTGAACACTTTGGTACCATTGGCTTGCTAAAGGTACGGTTTTGATTGGGTATGGTTTGTAATTTCACTTCACACTAGCACTTGTTTTGCCAGCAAGTGGCTTTTAAATATCATTATTTTGCTTGGTTTGCATGGCCTTCCGTGCATGTGTTTGTATAAACCTACATGTAAATCTATGTAATATCTTTCTATTTGTATGTGTTTTTGCTCTTCTTGATTGGGATCGGGGTGGGAAATTTATCTCTTTGTATTTATGTTTATACAAATGTCATACATGTGCTAAAGCTCGTGGGTTTTATGTGCAAGTTCCGCTTTTAGCTATTCATGGCTTGTGCGCCTAATAATTGTTTTATATATCTTAATGTGATAGATCTATATTTGTTAGTGTTTACACGTGTAGTGCACACCTGCGGGTGTCATTTTGTTAATAGCTTTTAGGATCTCAAGTAACATCTTCTCTACAGAAAGACAAACGAACTGGGAGTCCCAAGATATGGTTATACCATGACAAAGTGACGAATGAGCCCAAAGGAGATGCTACAGTCACGTATGAGGACCCACATGCTGCTTTAGCTGCTGTTGAATGGTTCAACAATAAAGATTTTCATGGAGCCACAATTGGAGTCTTTCTCGCAGAGTCAAAGAGCAAAGGTGAATCAGGGAATCATGCTGGTGATCAAATTCTTGGCAGTGATCTTAGTGGGCTGGAGGAAGGAGCTAGGGATGTGAATGACGGGGGTGTAAGCGATAAAGGTCGAGGCGATGCTTTGGGGAAGCCATGGCAACAAGAGGGAGATTGGCTATGTCCGAATACAAGGTCTGTGCTGTGATTATTGGTGAGCAGCTCTTTCTTGCTCTTTATTATCCTTTACTGAACTATTCATGATTCACTCGAAATCTGGCTATGCATATGGTTTCTTATACTTTAATGTTGGAACCAGCTGTTCCAATGTAAACTTTTCATTCCGAGGTGCATGCAACCGTTGTGGAACTGCCCGTCCTGCTGGTGCCTCCGGTGGTGGTTCAGGGGGTGGTGGTCGAGGAAGGGGCCGTGGTACCCAGGATTCGGGAGGCAATACTCGTGCAGTTGGCGCTACTGGTGGAGGGCTTTTTGGTCCAAATGATTGGTCGTGTCCAATGTAAGAACATATATAGCTTTGCTATATTATCTTTTGTTTTTAGCAAATAGTATTTTTTTCTGATTCCGATAGCTTTTATGAGGCTGGAAGAATTAACATGTTTTCCATGCTATATTATTAGTGGTTGCTTAGGTGTTGAATTTCACCTTTTCTGCTGTAGTTTATTACACATGGAATAGACCAAAGTACATTCCAAGTTTGTCTTGCCTCCAATTTCACTATAATGAAAGTGCTCAACTATTTTTCAATTGGACAATGCAGATGCAAGTGGGTTTTATTATATTTTAGTTTTGCTATTTCTTAGATCAAGCAGGAAATTATGTTTAGTGTTTGTTACAAAGAGTATTTCCTATCTAATTGCCACAAGACTTCCTATACAGGTTGAACGTCGCTCCTATATTGAAGTTATGAAGTATAAAATTGGAAGATGTCAATATTAATATATCAGGATTAGATGTAGACCCAAGTGAAGGGATGTTTTAATAATTACAATGTAAACTGTTGAGACAAAAAGTTAGAGGACATTGCCTATGGATGCCTTTAGTTAAATATTAATGTCAAATGTTTAGTGCCTGAGCTACCAACAATTTTCGCCCTGTTTAGGATTCATCATCACTGGCTGTGCTCAACAATTATAAGGTTTAGTAGCAATATGATGTATCAGGACTAAATGTATGCCCATCACCCAAGTAAAGATAAGTTTTCATAAATCAAAATGAAAACTGTTGAGACAAAGTTAGAGGACAATTTCTATGGATGAATTTAGTTAAATGTTGATGTATATGGTTAGTGCCTGAGCTATCAACAATTTTCTCCTAGTTTAGGCATGAATTTACATCTCTGGCTCTGAACAATTATATTTTTTGCTTTCAGGACTTTTCAGTCATTGCTGAAAAAGATTTTCTTCCTGCATTTTTGGTTATGACATTAGTTTTTTAGGTTCTTCCCCAGCGAAATGTTATTCCAAAGATGTATGCAATTTAAGTACTATTTCCCTTTGAATATCAATAACAAATCACAAAAGGAGCTGAATTGATTGTGATAGGTGCATGCTGGACAAATCTGCAAACAACAATGGAGTTATAAATGTACTTGCTATAGGCCTAAACATATTGGTAGTAACATTGGCTGTGGAAATTTTAATTAGTCCCTGTTGAGGAAGAGTTAGGACTACATCCAGGGGTGGAGCCACATAGGGGACTAGTGTGGGCGGTTGCTCCCACTGGATTTTGGGAAACTAAACAAGAAACATTATGCACACTATGTATTATGATAATTACACAAACTAAATATTTATTCACTAAAATAATTTATCGGTAACTAATGTAATGAAATGAATAAGTAACATAAATTACACTAATATTTAATTGTGTTATTACCTTTTTTTAATTCTTAGTTAAGTCAAGTCTCCACCATTAGATTATTTTTCTAGCTCTTCCCCGATTACATCTCTCTGGGATGTACAGTCTCCTAATGCATTACTCTGACCAGTGTTTTTGCTACCGTTGATTGTGCAGGGGTGGATTAAGAAATTATCATTGTGGAAATTGCTACTCTTACCAACAAAAAAAAAATAATAAAAATAATAAAAATAAATAAAAATAAAAATTGCAAACTGTTCTATACACACTAATTTGTCAACTGCTCATTGTTTTTGATTAAATAACTGGATCAATGAAATTTTAACACGATCCACATTTTGCTAGAATCTTTTGCTTGGTTTTCATTTTGAAAGGTGGTTGAAGAGCTAAATGTATTTCACTATAGGGGAAGCAGGATTTGTCAATGAAGGTTACTGTAAGAATCTTGTGCTGTTGCGGTAGTAGAGCCTGTGGTGGTAGTGAATTATTGTTAATTTCGGTGCATAAAATTTCTCTATGTTTTTGTTCATGTACCGTTATTTTGTCGTGGATAGATTTTGATGTATTTTGTGGATGTCTACCAGTGCATTCTTGTGATGTCATTCTTTGTTGTTCTTTCTTATTTCCCGTTTTTTGTTGTTCTTAATATTGCAAGCATTTAGTGTATAAGTGGTTTCGGATTTATGATCCTTTACTCTTTTTTCACTTTGGCTGTCCATGGCTGGATATCAGTTTCAAGAATATGCAAGGTTTATTTGAAGACTTGCTGTTAATGTGGATGTCATGTTTTGTATAATTTATACTATCGTGCATGGTCCAATCATTCAGTTGCTGAAAGCACGCCATAATGTATTTGCTTTTTTCACCAATGCTTGTTACTTGTTGGTTCAGGTGTGGCAACATTAACTGGGCAAAGCGCATGAAATGCAACATCTGCAACACCAATAAACCTGGTCATAATGAGGGCGGTGTGAGGTATTTTATATTGCAATAATTTTTTTCCTCTTTTGGTCATGGGCTAAAATTTTAGCATATACTCCTGTGTTTGTGTATATATATTCGTGCTTTTACATTTAAACATGAGACTTTTGCATGCACTGGCCAGCTTTTCCTGATTAAGGATCTCCAATGGTTTTCTGAACTTTTTATGGCCTGTAACAAATTTGTTTTTGTTTTCAGTTTTAAAACTCGTTGAACATTTTCAATTATCTTTGCTCTTATTTTTTTCCTTTTCTCCTCTTCTAGTAGGGTTGATTTGGGGTGGGTGGGGGCGGGGGGGAATCTTTGATGTGTGTTCCTGCAGTTGTTGACTGAGTAATGATGTTGTTCCATTTTGCCTTTTTTTTGTTTTGTTTTTGCTTTTAGAGGAGGACGTGGTGGAGGCTACAAAGAACTTGATGAAGAAGAAATAGAAGAGACTAGGCGACGCCGTAGAGAGGCTGAAGAAGTAATACGAACCTATTCTAGAAGTTCATTG
This sequence comes from Fraxinus platypoda, assembly GCA_903798405.1. NCBI lineage: Eukaryota > Viridiplantae > Streptophyta > Magnoliopsida > Lamiales > Oleaceae > Fraxinus > Fraxinus platypoda. Next base: position 13,804 of record CAIGRT010207517.1, read on the forward strand.
TTGGTATTTTTATCTGAGGCACTTAAAGAATATTTTTTCCATTATATTAGGATGATGGTGAAATGTACGATGAGTTTGGAAATCTTAAGAAAAAATTCCGTGTGAAAACACAGCAAGCTGAAGTGGCTACAGGCATTGCTGGCCTTGGGCGTGTGGGATGGGAGGTTGAGGAACTAGGTATGTTATAATTTTAATTTATATTCTGGTTCCCTGTTATTGAACTTTTATGGAAAGTAATGCTAATCCAGCTGCACATCATGTGAGACAATTGGATTTTAGAGTCCAATCTAGTGCATGCCTATCCTGTGTGTTTGGTTACTTTGACTTGATTACCATCCAGCCACTCAACACTAATTCATCTGCGTAAGTTTGCAGTAAATTGCTATACATTTCCATGACTGATAGATGTTGATTTTAACGTTTGCACGATTCGTCATCTTGATTCTTTCCTCTCTCACTAACAACCATTGTAAAATAATTTTTTTCATATTCAAAAGAATTTTTGATATTGGCTTCCCTCCAAAATTTTAATTTAAAAAAAAAAAAAAAACTTTTAGCATGAAGTTATAGTACTAGTTTCTGCCCAATTATAAGTGAATTAACAAAATGGAAAAAGGGTGTTGTGGGGGGAAAAAAAACTTACCTTTTACAGAGTAAATAGCTTGTCGCTGGACATGCATTTCACACAAATCTCTTTCGGGAATCTATTTGAACTTGAGTTTTCGAGATGACTTTTTAACAATAATTTGCCATCCAGTAGCAAAAGTTTTACTCATTTTCGAACTATATCACATGACTTCGTTAGTATTTTGTTAATATGAAAGATCCCTTTGCTTATAATGTTGTATGCTGTATGGTAAAATACTGGGTTTAATATGCAGCCCCTGTTTGGGCCCCATTCTTTCTCAAACTCATTTTTAATACATTCTCCCAATAAAATAATTTTGCATGTAAATCCAAAACTTTTTCGTACTTTTAACCACAAATTCTCCAAAAAAAATAAAAATAAAATAAAAATAAAAATAATTTTCTACAAAATCTATTCTCAAAAAGTGGGCTCAAACAGGGGCATAACTAGAAATACGGAAACACGCTACCTTGGACGAAAAGGACCTTTTATTAGCCATGCGTTTGTCTGCTAACCATGTAATCTTTATGATGCACTTTATTCTTTAGACAATAGTTGTAAGAATCGTGTAGGATATTGTTCATACATAAATATTTAAATATCAAGACGCGAAGACACTTACGGATACATGGTACAAAATGTATGTGCATAATTTTGTTATGTATTCATTATCATGCATTACTTTTTGGAGAAAAAACTATTTGTTTGCGTGTCCTTGTTGTGTAGTATCTTCATCTTGCGTCTGCACTCCAGTTTCTTTGAAACTTTAAACAAATATGCACGCGCACCGTTGTAGGCTGCTGTTTGGGAAACCGTCAACTTGACTAAGATGAATGTAACACTAATATTTGATTGGGAAATTACAGTTCTTTGCTACCCAACCTATGCAAAATGTAATAAGTAGGTTTCTGAATTTTAATTTATAGCAATTGGACTGCAAACCAGGAAGGGGTTCCAATGTAAGGTTTCTGTTCATTTGGACTTTAAGATGTCATGTCGCATCACATGTTTGATTTCGTGAGGAGTAAAATAGGTAAACATTCGGTTAATTGAAAAAAAAACAAATAGGAGATAGGAAAGAAAAGGAAGAAAAAAAAGGCCCTCACCCACGGTTCTACCCCATCCCACCTCCCAGTCTTCCCGTTCCCCAATGCCCCAACCCCTACTCCTGCTGGGGTTTGTCCCCCCTTCTCAGGGTTCCCCCACTGCTTGTGGCAACCTTTTTTTTTTCCTTGCCATTTTTGGTTTTTCCCTTCTGTTCCCTTTTTATTTTCAAATTATTTTCCATTTAGGAATTTTTTTTCTTTTTTTTATGTAATTCAAACTGATAGTGTTTCAAAGAAAATCTGACATTTTGATATGAATTGAATGTTGTTGATACTTACTACATTTTGCTCAAGTTATGGAACCAGCCGCAAGTTTTCCTGATGCTTGCTTTGGTGCATTTGATAATAGGTTGCTTGAACTCTATGGACGATATTACTTTGTATTTGATTAACTTCTCCAGTCATAATCTGGAAAAGTGTAAAAAGGAAAAAAGTTGTGGAAAATCTGTAGGGGTGTGTTTGATTTGCTTTATTTTCCATGGAAAATGTTATTTTTCTGTTTTTCCACCCAAATTCCTTCTTTTGGGGTGTTTGATTGGCATTTTTTCCATGGAATTGTTTTTTCAAGTTGATCACACAACCATGATTTCCTCAAAAAACAAGGAAAATATTTTCTTTATATGGGTAGGTTTTTATTTTCTAGGCAATTCATGCCTTCCAAAAACTCGACTTTATGAAAAAGTACAACATTTTTTAGGTTGAAAAATAAGCCAATCAAACACACTCTAAAAATAGTTCATATTAGATTGGTTGACTCAATAGGAAGCAGTGCTTTATGTTCTTAGATGGAAACTATTTCCTTGACAAAATATGATGCTTGGAACCTTGATGTACACCCAGATGTTAGTGTGCCTCCTTATCTTGTCTCAAAAGAAAAAGATGAAAATATTAAAGTGAGTAATCTCAATACAAAAGTGAGAAGTTTGGCATCTCTATTTTTTCGTCTGACTGACCTGGCGTTGTATGAGGTGTTTCGTTATTGGTGGTCCTTGTGGGGTACTTCCCACTTCCTAGCGAGCAGATGGAATATAGACACCAATGGAGGTACCTGCTTTGAAATCTAAGGTGTTACAAGGGAGATAAATTGCTGGTGTTATTATGTATATAGTTATCAGGTCCTGCTTGGAATAGTGAACTGTTTCCATTGAAATTTTTATTCCCAGAAGACCACAGCTACAAATTAATACCTGGCTGAGTATTTTGTTCCTGAAAGGCCCAACAACGAAGTAATCCCTTGCTGAGAAGTTGTTAATCGTCTGTTGCTGCTCTGAGGACTTGTTGATTTAGTCAATGAAAATGTTCATTTTGACTTAATAGAGGTAAATTCTAAAATATCAACCTTCTCGTGTTCTAATTGAAGACTCAGTTAGAAACCCAGTTTAAGGCATTATTTGCTTGTTTAGACAGGTAGGTGAAACAGTTTTATCTGTTTGTTCTTAAATTTTTTATTTGATGAGTGCATTGTGAGGCAGGCTGAAGGCTCCAGCAGAAAAGCTTGACAAGATTGATCCTATATCATAGCTAAGGGGATAAAGATAAAAAAAAAGGATTATCCCACCCAAACAAAATGATACACGAGAAAAAAAGGTGTTCAATCATTTTATTTTGTTTGTATAAGCGAAGAAAAAGATTTAAAGATTTTAACTGAGGAAGCTGAATGCATTGATCTAGCTATGGAATGGTACTTTCACTCACCCTAGGCATTCAATTCAATCCCTTTCCCTATAGCCCCTTTAGGGTTCTTGTTTAATTCAAGGCTATAAAGTGCTCGCTTGAGGCTGCAAATAGAGATAGAATGCTTTTGGAACATGAATTATCGGCACCTTGAACTGTACTGTCGGAACTGTGCAAGACACTATCCTTAAAGCATTAAACCCTTTGTTTGTGGTGCCCTCTCTATCCGAGTGGGAATGACTAGTGGATTAAAGCATTGAAAGAGGTGGAGCAGGGGTTTCTGGATATAGCTTTAACACCTCAAGGTAAATTACAGTAATCACAATGAGGAAGCTTTGGATTATTATGTAGTTTTACCCTTGGGTTTGGGAAACTCCCTTGCGGGATTGCATTATGTTATTCCTTTGTAAAATCTCTGATGGAGTGCCCTGAAACAATTCTTCCATTTAGACCTTTTTGTTTTCTCAAATAAACCATAACATCCCCATTGCACCTTGCTAGTGTGAAAGTGCTGATTTTTTTAGCTTAATTATGTGTATTAAAGGGTAAGACAGTATGGATGCATATTATCTCTTCGACGGTAGTAATTATGAAAGCATTTTTTCCTTCCATATGTTGTTATATTTGATCTTTCGCTGCACATGCATTTAATTCTTGCTCTCATATATTGCCCGTTTTGTTGTACAATTTTCCTTTCCCTGTTTTTCTGGTTGATCGTACTCTGGTATGAAGCTTTAAACAAAGTTATTGGGAGGCACAGGTGACAGGGATAAAAGAGAGAGAAGCAAAGACGGGGGAAGGGAGCGAGAGGATAAGAAGAGAGACAGGCACCGGAGTAGGAGCCGAGAACGGGACAGACAGAGAGATAGAGATCGGGGCTACGAGTATGATCGAAATAGAGAATATGGACGGGAGCGAGATCGTGATAGGGACCACAGCAGGTACCGCGTTTGAGTAATGTATTGAACCTTCTGTCATGTGTGTTTATGGACGAAAATGTGTTGCAATTATGTCAGTAAAATACATTTATGTTTTCCATTTTAACATCAACAATCTAAAGGATTGCAGGCTTGTGAATGAATAAATGGATTTCGAACCATGTATTTACATATTATTTTTAATCATTTTTCTAACCTTAATGAATATATAGTTATATTCCCAAAAGAAAATGCGTTAATCTCTAACTAAGTTAAAAAATGATAAACCTCAATTTCAAGAATCTTATTGGTAATTATCTTATATGCTTGTAATCTGATCTGTGAATTCTATATTTACTAAATCTTCAATTCAAATATTAACAAGATATAGTTTGTAGATAAGCTGAATTTATGAATATTATACGTAAATTATTGTTCAACTTGTCTTGTGTATAATATATTTGTCTAAAATTAGTAGTAGTTAGAGAATATTCTAAAGATTTGTGGATAGTCACATGATCTCATGTTGAGGAGCCATTTGATGCGTAATGACTGTGCAGCATGGCTAGAAAGCTACTTTTAGTTGTTTTTAAATTCTATAGATGAAAACAAAATTGTTGTTCAAGTTGCTTAAATATATATTCTGAGTCGCACAAGATTTGATACCAATTTAATTTAAAATAATATGTAAATTCCTCATATTTATTACTTAGTACATGTTTGTTGCATATTTTTTAAAATTAATTTTCAACCAGAGACTCTTTTAAAAATAATTTTGCACTTGAACAAATAACTTTTGTTTACTTTTTAATTACACGTTTTTTAAAAATTTAAAACAAAATTTAATCTTAAAAATTTCTATCAAACAAGCCCTTACTATTGAATCAAAATTATTTTTTAACTTTACAAGACATTTTTAAATAGAAGTTTATTTCAAAAGATGCCAATATGTGCAAAACAAGAACGGTAATAAAAAGGGATAATTAATACATAACGTCTCTACCTTTCACTATTATTGTGAAAAACGTCATTATCTTTCATTTTTTGACATTTTTATTCTTATTTTCACCTTTCATTGCGCGAAATGTCATTTTCATTTATTTTTTCAATTAAAAGATGTGAAATGACAAATATACTCTTCTATTTAAAAAAAAAGAACTAAAAATATACTTACGAATAAACCCTCTTATTTAAATAGAAATATTTTTTTCTAATTTTAATTTTTTAATAACTTATTTGGGATTCGTTTGCACTTTTTAATTTTTTTTTTTTAATAATTCATTTGGGACTCGTTTGCACTTTTTAAAAAAAATAAAATAAAAATTGGGACTATAGTTGCAATTAATTCTTTTTTTATTTATTTAAATATGAGGGTATATTTATTATTTCATAGTTTTGAGCTTTTTATTGAAAAGTTGGATGAAAATAGATAAAAATAATAGTTTGCGCAATCAAAGATATAATTTAGGATGAAAATTCCAAATAAATAAATAAAATAAAATAAAAGGTAGGGACGTTTTCACGGTAATAATGAAATGTTTGAACATTATGTATTAATTACCCTTTTAGTAATTTATTTGGGACTCGTTTGCACTCTTTTAAAGATATAATTTAGGATGAAAATCAAAGATATAATTTATGATGAAAATTCCAAAAAAATAAAATAAAAGGTAGGGACGTTTTCACAATAATAATGAAGTGTATGGACATTTTGTACTAATTACCCTTTTAATAATTTATGAAAAATGCTATTTGTACAACCTCGGTATTATTTGTACAATCGAGGTTGACAACTACTCACATGGGAGGGGGTCCACCTCGATTGAAAAATGTTAAATAAACCGAGGTGGACCCCCCCATGTGAGTGGTTGTCAACCGAGATTGTACAACTAGCATGTTCCATAATTTATTTGGCACTCATTTTTTAAAAAAATTGAAATTATGACTACAATTAGTTCTTTTTTTTTTTTTGCCATTTTGTTTTGTTTAAAAATGTAGAAATAAGAGTGAAAATGCCAAAAAATGAAAGATAAAGATGTTTTCCACAATTATAGTGAAATGTATTGACATTATGTACTAGTTACCATAATAAAAAGTACGGAAGTATTTAGAGGTCAAAAAATTGGTGTCAAAATCAATCAAGTTTCATAAATAAAAACAACAATCATGCTACATGTACATCGTTTTTTACATCATTATTTACGTTCACATGACAGCACACCATTTGACAGTTAAAAAAAAAAAAATCTTTTATCACCTACAATTTTTTAAAAACATGGATGATGTCAAAATGAGTGTACATCAGAGAATGTACACTTAGCATTATTGTAAAAACAACAATTAGTTTGGCAGCCTAAAACATCAAATCATACTCCCACAAACTTAACAGGATAATTTTAAGAATACAAACATTTAACATTATTTCTTCTTTAACTTTCTGTCTGCAATTAGTTTGGCAGCCTAAAACATCAAATCATACTCCCACAAACTTAACAGGATAATTTTAAGTATACAAACATTTAACATTATTTCTTCTTTAACTTTCTGTCTGCAGATGCAAGTTCGGAAGGTATTTATAAATAGTTTAAATTATAAATAGATAAAAATAAGTGATAAAAAAGTTGATAATGTTTGTGAATTCATCGAAATATATGAATAAAAAGTAATTTAAATATTTTTAACGGCTTATAAACACGAAACAAATATAGATTAAACTAGTGAACTCATTTTACTTTTATCGACGGGAAATTAGGTTGAAAGGCTCTTTCTTACATTTGTATTTAGTTTATTTTTTTAATATTAACAAATACTTTACTTTCGTGGTGGGTTGATTAGGGAAAAAATACCAATAAATATCACATAAAAGGTATTTATTAAATTTAAAATCGTATACTAGGGTGTTAATATATAAATATTTTGCACGTCATTTATCTTTACTTGTATCTAGTAAAATAGGGTTTACGGGCATATTTAACACAAATTTGATGTAATTCGTTCCAGGAAGCTTGCTTTATTTATTTCTTTGCCAAAATGAAACTCGAAGACCTATAATATCAAGGAAATGACAAGATCATCAAAGTGCTTCCATTCTTGATGTACGTGTTAGTCATTAAGGGTGGACATTGTTCTATTTTATTTTGGTTCCAAGATAATTGAACCAAATCATGAACCAATTATTTTTTTGATAATGGAATCTAATGATTTTTTTTATTTTTTTTTAAGATGTGAAACCATATTGGAATCGAACTATTCTGTTTTGGTTTGCTTTAGTTTTAGTTTCATTACTGATTGAAAAAAAAATAGAAAAAACATTTTAGGAAGAAGAATCGAAGATTGATGCTTCAATTTCAGAAAACCAAGTGACGACAGACGATAGTTGTTAGTCTCCATACGAGAGTTGGTATATAAATTGAAAAAAGAGAGAAAATTATAAATGAATTATGGTCTTCAGCCTCCACATTTAGAAATGAGAAATCGAAAGCACATGATCTTTTTGTCCTGATTTTCAATTAAATTTTGCATTTTTTTAATGTGAATTGTTATTATATATAACTTAAATATTGAGTTTGATTCTTGGTTTTAGAACTAGAACCTAATAATTTTTAGTTCTAAAAATCAGAACCACTACTTTTTTTTATAAAATCCAACCGAACCGCTCCTTTTTGTTTGATTCTGGTTTGGTGTGGTCATTTTGTCCACCCATACTAGCCATAATTTCATAAGTTTTACTCTTTGATACTATATATATAAAGAAATAACTCCCTACATTGATTTATTTTCACTATTTAGCCTACTTTTTATTATTTATTTAGCCCATGTTTGAGTCACATTATTTTTTTCATTATCATTCTTCAACTTATTTTCAACTACACATTCTTCAATAAAATAATATGTTTCATCACATCAATAATTTTTCGTTTTTTTTTCAACCACATATTCCCCATCACATCAACAAAAAAAATGCATTCTTGAAGCCAAAATTGTGCACCAAACAGGGGCTTACAAAAACTAGAACATATAATTATTTAGAAGCAGAGTATAAATTTCAATCTCAATTTTCCCGCTTCTCCACCAATCCATTCCAAAAAAAAAAAAACATATTAGTCCTTATTTAATTGTGTGCAGAAAGTAAAAAGAAATATTTTTTTAAATACGATAAAGAATAAAATAACACCTCCTTTCTTTAATGATGTCATGAAATATATTTGTACATTACGCTTGACATCATCATTGTTGACTATATTTGATTGGTAATTTTTTTAAAACTGGTCAATAAGGTGTTGCCATGTGATAAAATATAAAAAATAATGCAAAGGATAATGTACATATATCATGATAGGTGTGAATTTAGGGGGGACTGGGTTCGGCTTCAGTCGAGTCCCCCCTCCACCCAGCTCAATTCAATGTTTTGAGCTTAGAATTTTACGTGTAAATCTTTTTAACGTGGTAGTCCGGCTTAATTTTTTTTTTTTTTTAGTTCGATCCTGGATCTATCCCTGATCATGAGCGTTAATTACTTGATTAGTCACTGAATTTTGCGGTAAGGCTTTCAGTTACTAAATTTCAAAATTTTTCCCATAGTCGCTGAACTTCGTAAAATGCAATCACATCCATCACTCACTCAAATGACGGTTGAAAAATTGACGAATTTGCCGACGTGGCTGATGGGATTGAGTACGTGGAAATCTATTTTCCACTTGGCTTCTACATTATTAGCAATTTAAAAACTGAGTGGTAGATTGGATAATGAATTATAAAGTTCAGTTATTAACGGGATAATTTTTAAAAGAGTGCATAAAAGAGGGAAATACTGATTAACGGGGTAATTCTCGACCAAGCCTCCAACATTATAAAAGAGCGTACAATGATAGCAGAATGAGATACTTTCTTCCACTTGTTAAAGAAAAAACGTAGGAAGACTATAGCGTTATAAACTGAGAAAACGATGCGATGGTCACTCACTTGGATCCATGGATAATAAGGGCAAGATCCTCGGTCATTTTTTCACACTCCACTACATACAAACTATTTCTAGTTTCTCACTGAAATTCAAGCGCTTCGCATTGTTGTCCAATTTCTCCCTAAATATTTTGCTCACTTGTTAATTTTTTTTTCTTATTCGTAGTTAAAGGAAAGCATTAAACTTTGCAGTTCAACATAATACATTTTATTATAGAAAATTGTTAGACTTAAAACTAAATTTAGTTATATGTGTGCAAGCCCTCAAGTCCAAGCAAAAATTGAAGCAATGCTTTTTTCACCTCCTTTTTATGGTGGCGTTTGACAGTTCCATAGGTTGCTTCAGCCTCGATCATCTTTCCATCAAGACACTCCTAAATAAAAATCAGAAATCTATTTGATTCTTAGATAAAGATATGTACGAATTTCAAAGTTGAATACTATCAAACGATCAATACACTTTGGCGATACTATAAAGAATAGAATTGTAAGATAGAAATACAGAAAAAAGAAAGAAAAAGACTAAAAAAAATAAAGATTCATAAAAATGGAGGTTAATTACCTAAATTATCACTAACCTTTGCGTAAAGTTTCCATCGGATAGTGAACTTTTAAAAATTATCTTGTTAACCACTCAACTTCGTAATTCGTAATTCTATCCATCACTTAGTTTTTAAATTGCTAATGAAGTGGACGCCAAGTTAAAAATAAATAGCCACGTACGCAATTCCATTAGCCACATATGTAAATCCATCAATTTCTTAATTGTGCGTTTAATGATTGATGGATGAGATTACATTTTGCAAACTTTAGTGACCCTTTGCTGGCACCATAGACAACAAAATTACTAGCATTATTATCTATTTATATCACATTTCGACAGAGTCTAAAAAATTTACTAATTAAGTAAATAAGTAACTTTTGAAATAAATAATCTTGCATTGGTAAAAGTTTGAAATAAATAAGTGTTATAAAATATGAGAGAATAATGAATGACTAGTTGATACTATCTAGAAGTCTAGATGATTTTCCTCAAGTAATAAAATATTTTATTCAAATTGAAACATTTATCGAAATCGTATGTATAAGATCATTGCTATAATATAAAAAACATACTTGAATTTTGATTCTATTACTTTTCTTCTTAGTTTTATAATGGTATTTACTTTTGAAAATATTCATTATTTTAGGTAAATTTAAGGGAAAAAGTAAGCTATCCGTATGTGTGTGTGAAAAGAAGTACCTGAAAATGACGAAAAATGAAGGGTTGAGATTTGCTGTCTAATTTTTACTGTCCACTCAATTAATTATTGACTCGTCATTTTAAATTAACATGTCATCAATTGATGAATTAGTGGTGAAATTAATGAGGGTAAATTTAAGACGATATGTTAATTTAAAAATAATGTGTTAATAATTAATTGGGTGGACAACAAGTTAGATATAAAATTTGGATAGCAGATCTCAATTTGAAGATGACTAACTTTTTACTAGACTTAAACAAACATGATTTTAAGCACGTTTTGTCATTTTTTGTGGTATAAGATCCTTCTAATTCAAATAATTGAAATCAAATTGTTGCTATTTTGTTTTATTTGTTTGCCTAATGGCCATAGCCATGGGCAGATAATTAAGCCAGAAACGTGAAGATCTGCAATTGATATTTACCAAAGACGACTTAATAAACAGAAAAATAATTCTTATAACTAATACTAAATAAAATATTTAATTTTAACAAGGAAAATGCTTGATATACATCAACATTTACATGATCTATTGATGAGGTGTCAAAAGAAAGTGGATGAATTTTTTTTTTCGATGGGATTTTGATCCAATTAAATCTCATCACATAATGTGTTGGTAAATAAATATGTAAATTATGATATACATGTAACACAATTGTTTTAACAAATCTCATTTTGCTCGTGAATAGTGTTACGTGCAGGGGCGGAGCCAGGAATGAAGGGTACGGTGGGCTACTAAGTTGGACAGTGGACTACTAGGTTAGACAGTGGAAAAAAATGGGTTTTAACCCTTTTTTTTTTTATAGAAGCTGGGCTTGGACAAGGGTGGGCTGTAGCCCACCTCTATCTCCGCCACTGGTTACACGTGAGCTGCATGCTAAGATTAAAGAAGACGAGATCCTTTTTTTAAGCAATCTTACATTAATTTATATTTAAATGGATATTTATATTAAAAATATTTATGATGTTTGATTAAATGATCTCTCTTTAAAATATGGTCGTCTTTTGGGTGATATTTACAAAAAAATATTATCTTTATTTTCCTCTAATTAAATTTGAATTGAGGAAGGAATTAATTGCGGCAATTTAACGACGTATAATAAAGATAGAAGAGATAATGAAGAAGTGAGGTGGATTAGAAAGTTTTCAATTTTCATGATTTCGACAATTTAACTAATAAAAAAGGACGATAAAACTCATACTTTTAGCCCTTATTTGGTGGGATTAAAATCAGATTTTTATTGAATTTTGATAAAGATTGATAAAATGTGTTGTTAAAAAATTGTGGATCCCATGAAATATGTTATTCAAATTAAATTTCGACTTTAACTTAAAATAAAATTTAGATTTTAATTTCTATCAAACAATGACTTATCTTTATCTGTTTCATTTAGTAATAATATATTATTAAAATTTGAATAAATTCCAGTTTTTCTCTTTGAAGAAAAGACAAAAATGGTATATTTTGGCATGTGCAATTACTTACAAAAACATAGTTGTAGATTTTCTTTAACCATTGGTGACATGAAATATAAATTTTCTTGAAAATACTGTTTTGACCCTAAGATTATGTTTGATTTGGTTTTCTTTTTCATGGAAGCTGGAAATTAAATTAAATTTCCACATTTTTGCATGTTTGATTGATTAAATTTTCCATGAAATTGGGTTTCTACATTTTCTTGGTTTTTGAGGAAAATTTTTTCTCATGGATTTGGTGGGAAAAACTTTTCTAGATAACTTTTTTTTTTTCAATTTTTTTTTGGCAATAGAAACAAATTCTTTTCCCAATTATAACAAATTCTATCCCTTTAATGAACAATTTCTATAAAAAACAAAGTCAAATGAACACCAAAAAATTCAGAATTTCAATATTTTTCAGGTGGAAAATTATACCAATCAAACATAATTAATTGATAATTCTCAGTAAAAGAAGTTTTATGTAATTCAATTCCCTATAATTCATTTTCTTTTCACACAATTTCATTCTTGCAATCAATCAAACGGACCTAAGTAACAAAAAATTAGAAGGCAATACTCCCCCATATGGTAAGTAAGAAAATGACAAAAGAAAATATTCCTAAACTAAAGTTTCTAATTCAGATCATGCTCCGAGAGAGATTGCGTTAGCTCCTCATTGTGCCTTCCTATTTAAAAACTTATAAATTATGACTCGTTTTATTGTCATTTCATCATTATTCACGCACAGACAGAGAGAGAAGAGAGAGAGAGAAGGGTAGAGGAAAATGGAGGAGGAGATAAAATCAAGATTCAAAAGAATTTGTGTATTCTGTGGGAGCAGTTCTGGCAAGAAACCAAGTTATCAAGAAGCTGCTATTGAGTTGGGCAAAGAACTGGTAACCTATATGAATTCCAAATCAGTATATACCTATTGCATTATCTTATGCATAAATTTAGAGTGTTTAGATATTTGCTTTTGATTTGAATTCATCAAGTTCTTAAAGAATTCCATACTGTTCATCATTAATATGCAGATATGCTTTTTCCTACGTATTTTTGTTTTCTGTATTAATTTTCTTTCTTTTCTTTATCTCCTGGTTAAACTGAATGGCAGATTTATACACCTTAATGGGGTCTTCTTTTGTTGCAGCTCAGATCAGATTCTTTCTTTCTTTCTTAATCTCTCTAGCTAAGGAATCAGAACATATTTTAACATGGGCACTGCGGCAGATGGGTCTTGGGGGAAAATCAGGTTTAGGGTTTATGTTTGGTTTGGCATAAGGAATTAGGGGGAGAAATTAGAAGCTAGCTGCAACCTGGCTGTCATTTCAGACCAGCCCATCTTGCGTGATATTAATTAGTTTAGTTTATGGGGTTTAAGTTTAGTTGTGTTATAAAAAGTAAAAAAAAAATGCCAACCAAAAGTGCCATCTTGATATCATGACTCTTTTAAGCGTGTTTTTCTATTACCAGACCTTCATCATTTTTGTTTCATGCACGTATAATCATGTACAAATAAAATCATTTGAATAACCATGCTTACAGTTTTCCATGATTTTTGAGGCATCCTATGAATTATAATTTATGGGTTTTGTAATTTGTTGATCAAGTGTTTGTAGTATGCATGTGTGATGTGTTTCTGACTCGTTTGGTGAATTCCTTTTTCGTTTTTTTCAATGTGTTTTTATTTTTTTGAAGGTGGAGAAAAGTATTGATTTAGTCTATGGAGGTGGGAGCGTGGGTCTTATGGGTCTTGTTTCTCAGGCAGTTCATGATGGTGGGCGCCATGTTCTAGGGTATTGCTCTCTCTCTCTCTCTCTCTCTCTCTCTCTCTCTCTCTTACACACACACACTCATGATATACATAGATATCTCTTAATCCCTCTCTCCCACACAATATGTAGGGGAAGTCTGGAATGACAAGTATCATTTGTCCCTCATAATTCTCATCTTTTGTTTGGTCTTAAGGAATAATGAAAATGGATGAAATCTTGTAAATTTTGTTTACTTCTGTCCATGCAAGTCTGTCGAGGTTATTATTGATGTTTCTCTTACCATCCAAAGGCAGACATCATGGGATCAAATGTTGGTTTCTGATAATTTCACATGTTTTTTAACCAACAATCTCATTTGTGATGTGTTTAATGTTCAAATTCTGTACTGAGAGTTGGACAATATAATGAACTAGGTTTTCTAATGCCTTTTTTCTTCTTCAATACGCTCACATCTAAAATTGGATGTCCTTAGCCAAACATAATTCTTGGATTTCAGAGTAATTAAATATTAGTAGTACCTTAAAGAGCTTTTAAGTAAGTTGGATCAGAGGATAAAGTGAACTGATTTGGATCAAAAGGCATAAAAGGTTTGATGGAAATTGTTGTGGCTGATTGTAATTTTTTTCATGTCCCCTTTTTGTTATTCTTTCTGATAGTGGAATAGACGATAAATTTGATATGCAAATGACTCAAATTTATGGGAATATTTTTTTGTTGTTTTCGATGCTCATACTCTACTTTACTTGCAGGGTTATTCCAAGGACTCTCATGCCTCGGGAGGTATGACTAGAAACTTTTAATCCAACTTTTTCTTATGCTGAAAATTTTCATTTCACTTTGAATTACAATCTTATAGAAGTAATACATCTAGGCAGTGTTCTAAAAGGCATAAATCGTAGTTAGATGTGGAGGTGAAACTTCAAGTTTTACGAGCTTAAGCAAGCTTAAACGATGCCTAGACGTAAAAAATCGTTTTCTTATTTTAAAAATCATTTAATAATTAAAATAATACATATCAAATATCTAAAATTATAAAATACTATATTTATTTAATAATTCCAATAATTAGTCAATTATACAATTTTCAACTAGGCACGTCCTACTTAATAGATTTATAGGTTAATACATATTTTCGAAGTTTTCAACAAAATAACGAGTCTCAAGATCATAATTACATATGTAGATAGCATCGTAGTCTAATTTTATTTAACTCTTTATTGAATAAAGTCATTTTTAACTTTTGTACAAATAAAATCTTATAAAAATTTGAAATTAAAATCAAATAAAAAGTTATAAAAAAATAAAAAATTAATAAAATGAAGTCAAATAAAAGACTTTAAAAAAATAAAAATTTAATAAAGCGCACCTAAGGAAGATAAAAGAGGGGAAGGAAAAAATTCAGCTGTTTAGAAATTGAAAAAAAAAAAAAAAAGCGTCTGTACGTGAAGCGAGATGTTTTACTCGAGTTTCGAGCTTAGGCACGGACTAAATGAGCCTTTTAGAACATTGCAACTAGGAGAGCAAAACCCACATAAAATGTTCTCTGAATTTTATGTGTTTTGTAGATCTTGAAGTCTATTTCTCAAGATTTCAACTATTGTGGTCAAAGGCATTTAAATTTACAACATATTGTCATCTAAACATATATTTATCACAGATAACAGGGGAAACTATTGGGGAAGTACAAGCTGTATCTGATATGCACCAGAGG
>CAIGRT010207545.1:0-15808 GCA_903798405.1 Fraxinus platypoda
AAACTGAGGCAACAAAAACATTGATCTATCTATCTTCCAACACCAACAAAATCTTCCAAGCATTGAGCATAACCGGTGTTGACGACGGAGTGTGACCGTGGTTGAAGGGGTGACCGAGCAATCGGTGCCCCGCCTCCCTTCTGACATGGGGGTGCCCTCTGTCTCCTTCCCTTTGCCTGCATAATATGGTACAATTTATAAATCGTTACTAATGTATGCATAATATGATACAAATTATAATTTTAACACATACCTTGCCGGTATTAGAATTCGATTCCAAAGGGCATTTCGTACGAAGTTTCTTAGGCGCCCCTTTTCTCTTTGAGCATGCTGGATCCTGTATGCTCTCCCTGCCAATATGCTGTGATGCTCCATTCCCCAAATCTAATTGGGGCATATCATTACTTCAACAAATGGACCTTGTCTTTCTTATTGTTTGTTTCTTGCATTCTATTCACTTCAAGCCGCCTTTTAACATGGGCACTCAATTCTCGGTTACAACGGTACAATCTTGACTTTGAAGGACTTGTTTTATGATTGTGATTGAGATTGACTGTGTTAATTCTCCATATTCCACATGCATATGCAGAAGTAGTAAGTTTGGCTTTGCAACCTGTTTGCATGGTAGCTTGTGCCTTCAAAGAACCGCTTGGATTATAGTTTTTGCCTCCTTCACGGGCACATGTGAGCACAATATATCTGACAACTCCATAATCGTCCTTTTGCGAATTTCTTCTTCTAACTGGAAAGCCTACATCGTACGCATATCTTTTGTAAAACTCCAAAATTTCATTTTCTTTGTTGAACTCCTTCAATCCCATCATCAACTAAGATCACACTTTCCAAATTGTTCCCATTATCGAATTGTGAGAAAATATGCTCCTCCATCTCTTCCTAACTTCCACTCGTCGCAATGAAAAACCAAATGAATAATAGGAAGCTAAATTAGAAGCTAAATTAATGGTTAGGAAGATAATATTAACTGAAAAACTTCATTTGTTGCTAATTCAAAAGATAAACAGCCAATTAAACTACTGAATTTGAATAATATGCAAATTTATTGTTTTATGCACATTCAAAATATATATGATGTTTTTCAGGTTTCAGATTAAATTTTATAAGTGCATTGACTCAATTAGGGGCCTCCACATCAATGGGATTCTTTATCCACTCATGGTATGCCCACTGCCAAATTGAAAATGCAGCTTGGGTGGAGAGCGAAGAAAACTGAAAACGCAGCTTCGCAAGGGATGGGAAATACCTTTCGAAGTCATGTCTACGAAGGTACCGTTTTCTTCAATCTCAAAATAGCCGTTTGCACACCTTTTGCCGGCGAGAACCTTCTTCGATCTCCGGTGACCTGCCGGAGTGGAGGAGACGGCTTGGTCGGCGGGTTGTAGAGGTTTGGGCGCTACACGGTGAGAGAGAGTTCCAATTGATTTTGTTTCCCAGTTCTTTGATGTATTTGGTGGGTTTCCCTCTTTTTTGGTTTCTTACATTTTTTTTTGCATCTTTTCCACGTCACCGTGTATACCTACAGGTAAGTTGGAGGGTACGTATAGCTTTTTTCTATTTTTAATGGTTGTCAAAGGGGGGCTGAAAAAGGGGAATGTTTCATCTTTCCAACCAGCCCCACATACTCGTCCAAACAACTTACACCACCACCATCCTCACAGAACCTATTATTCTCATGCCTCCCAACTTGATAAAAACTAGCTTCAGACAAGAAAAGAATGGCTAAAAATGAATCAAATAGAAATCATAATTAATCAAAAGAGTAAAATCTTAAGTTTGCGTTAAAATAAAAATCTCTAGAGAATAAAAATATTAGGAAAATCAAGAATCTAAAACATGAGGTAGTAGCGACCAATTTTTTAAAAAATATATTGTTTTGAAAGTTGAAATTTTGGAGGATGTGTGATTAAAAAGTATGAAAAAAATTTGGATTTACGTGTAGAATAATTTATTGTGTGAATATGTGATTGAAAATGATTTTGAAAGAATGAGAAACAAATAGGGGCATCTATTTAAAGGCCTGATTTCACCACAAAATGTCTGCAAATAGAAATAGAAATAAATAATAGAAAAATAGAATAAATTAATCTTTACTCATCAAAACAAGGGGAAAAAAAATCAACCTACAAAGGATGAAACTTTTTCAAGAAATTCGACAGGGACTTTTGTGCCAATTACTCCAAAGAGAATGAGGATGAATTTGGTGACTATATGAAAGCGTAAATAGTGCACCAATCCAGACAATAAACTTGTTTCAGAAGCCGTTTATTCACACTAACAATTTTTGTCCAAGTAATGCTATTTAGAATAAGTGGTGTTTAAAATCAGTTTATGTGGCAACACTTTGTGATATGAATTCATTGATTCAATTAGAAGGTAATATTTATTTATGACACCTTTAACAAGATTTATCATATTCTACCAATTAGATCAATATTCTTTTTGTTTGGATACCATGTCTAAGTTGAAAAGGAAATTCGTTTTCTAGGATAGGGATGATCTTACACAGAATTTTGTTCTTTCAAAGAAAATAGGGTCTTGAAATTTGTTACACCTAATTTGTGCAACTTATTTGAAAACTTTTTTGTTACGATTTATTTTCAACCAAATATTCTTTTAACAAATACGTAGACTGATAATTTTTCTTTATTTTTTATCCATACATTTGCAAAAAATCATTTTTTCCACTTCAAATAATCTTTTTTAAACCTAAAACACTAAAGCTCAGAATTTCGTAAGACAAATTCGATATTTCTAATTTCTCCCAAGTAATTACACAAGTTGAAAAATAAGTTCAATAAATGTTAGGGACAACTTGTTAGACTTTGACAATCAAGATAACATTTTCATTTTAGAGATAATTTTTAAGCATAATTGGAAGTTGTAAATGTTACTATATTTATGTATGTCTTACTTTTCTTCCCTTTAGATGGATGATTAAATTGATTATATAAAAGGGAAAAAGACATATCTCTTACATGTTGATAATCTTGTTTGTTAGATTGCCCATCCATCAACTTGAAGACCATCATCAACTCGTATCCTAATATTTAAACTTCTTCGTAATTTTTATTCTTTAATTCAGATCAATTCTATTCAATATTTAAACTTTTCATTAACACATTCCTCAATGGGCAACTTAATAAGCATGTCCACAATCAGTGGATATAGGGACGGAACTAGAAAGTTATTTTAGTATAGGCATGACTTAATAAAGTTGCGCCTATGCATTACCTCTTTTCTTTTTGACACACCATAACCTTACATAACACATAATCTATGCTTGCAAAATCCGAACAATCTTGCTATAGTGACAGAGTCAATGACGGAAGGGATACGTGTCAATACATGATTGAACAGTTTGAAAAAAAAAAAAAAGACATAACACCCAATCCCATCCTGCCACAATATTTTTCTATTGTTACTGCTTATTAAAACTTCAATGAATATTACATCAGATGAATAGCTAGAAAAATATTCTAGAGAAATACTTACTGCTTATTAAAAATTCAATGAATATTACATCAGATGCATAACATATATATAGACATTATCTACTAACGTTAATGTCCTAAAAATTCTCCAACCACTTGCTATAAAATTCTACCTAACTCCATTACTGATACTTCATAATCTGACTAAGTCTACCTATAAAATAGGAACTAAATTATTTGACTTGGTAACAAGAAGTAGTAAAAGAAAAACTACTCCATGTAAGATGCACTAATTTTTAACACTCCTCCTCTATGCATGCTTAGGATCAATAACTCCAAGAGCAACTCTGAAACATTTAAACTCAGGATTTCCTAAGGCCTTTGTAAATATGTCTGCAACTTGATCATTTTTAGAGATTCCCTTCAGCTTAATTTCCTGATCCAGCACCTTCTCTCGGATGTAGTGATGACAAACTCCAATATGCTTAGCTCGCCCGTGGAAAATTGGATTTGATGCAAGTTTGATGGCTATCTCATTGTAACATTTAATCTGGACAGCATAATTAATTTTGCACAGCATGTGGAGAATCAACATTTTTAACCACATACATTCTTGTGCAGCCATGGTTGCTGCCACATATTCAGCTTTGGTGCAAGATAAAGCAACCACATATTGCTTCTTGCTTCACGAGGATATCACTGCTGAACCAGTGTTGAAACAATATCCTGAAGTCGAATGTCTATCATTTGCATCTCCTACCCATTTTGCTTCAGTAAAGCCACTTAAGAAATTTTCACACCTTTTGTACATAATGCCATGATCAAGGGAGCCCTTTACATAATGTAGAATTCTTCTTGCTGCATCTACGTTAGAATTTCTTGGATGCTGCATGAACTCTGAAACAACACCAACAGAATAAACAATTTCAGGTCTTGTGATAGTTAAATAACTTAAATTACCAACAAGTTGTTGAAACTTTCTGGCATCCTTTAACAGCTTCCCTTCTTATCTCATCAGCTTGAGATTCGACTCCATTGGAGTGGCTTTTTCTTTTGACTCCCCCATGCCAAAATGTTGCAAGAGCCTCTTTGCATTGCCCTTTTGGGAAAAAAAAAATATCCATGATCAGATTTTTCAACTTCTAGACCAAGAAAGCAACGAACTTCTCCCAAATTCTTCATATCAAATCGAACGGATAGATCATTTTTCAACATTGAAATCCCAGTTTCATTATGTCCAGTAATTATTATGTCATCTACATACAATGAGACCAGCAAGTGCATATTTGATTCTAATTTAATGAACAAACTAGAATCTGCATCAGAAACTTTAAACCCACAGAAGATAAAGTATTGAGAAACTTTACTATACCAAGCACGTGGTGCTTGTTTAAGGCCATATAGCCTTCTTATGTCTGCAAACATGGTCACATATTGCTTAGAAACATAACCTTTAGGTTGTTCCACAAATACTTCACGATCCAATTCTCCGTAAAGAAATGCATTCTTTCATCATGTGGCCACAATTTCCAATTTTTAAAAGATGCAAGAGAGAAAATGGATCTTACAGTTACCATTTTTGCAACCAGACTGAATGTCTCCTCATAATTCAATCCATAGCTTTGAGAAAATCCACGTACAACGAGTCGGGCTTTGCATATATCAATAGTCCCATCTGATTTTTTATTTAAACGGTAAACCAATTTGCAAGTAATAGCCTCACAATTCTTTGGTTTTGACACCAGTTCCCAAGTTTTATTTTTGTTTAAGGCTTCAATTTCTTCTTCAATTTTCCAAAGATCGTCCATTCTGGACGATCTTTGGCTTCCTCATAGTTCTTGCTGGTTCTATGAAATACCCCAAAAAAAAAATACGTACAATTTTTTTTGAGGCATAAATGCAAGTTTCGAGATTTTAGGGTAACCTAACAATTTTACCATTTTCTAGGGACATAGGTTTCGGGGTGTTACAGCATGGTATCAGAGCTCGGTTAATCTTTTCCGTAGACTTTGTGAAATTAAAATTTTAGATTTCTTTATATGATAAAGTTTGATCCACACGACACTGGGACCGGCATGATCAGCTTCTAACTGACAATCTAAGGTATGAAATTACTTTAGTTTTAAGTTAACATGTGATTGCTTGAACTTGATATATCCTCTCAGTAGAAAGTTAAATTGTTATATTTTACAAAAAAATCATTGCCATGTTTATTTCCATAGAGCCATGACGAGAATTAGAAAAGTAATTGAGTAAGGCAATGATTATGTAAAAAAAAATCTAAAAATTTATTGTTTTGAGTTTTCTTGATATGCATATTCACAAGACTGAAAGGCTTTGTCAACAAGACCTAAACTGTCTAAGGCGAGCTTGAGATTTAAGTTGTCCACTTGCGACCCCCCTCTTCACCTGGAAGCCTTTTTAGTTGCGCATTTATTCAAATTTTATTGGAAACAATAAGAATATATTAAACAGAAACAGCACTACTTATACACAAGTATTCTATCGTTGTCAACTAAATCAGGTTAGTTGAATTGACTTGAATGACCTCTAATATACAATCCCCATATTTAAGGTTTAGATGACATCTAACTTAGTACGAGAATTACTAGCTGCTATGCGAGAGATGTCGCAGCAGAAACCACCTCAATAGCCGTGAGGCAGGCCCGAATCATCTTTAATTATAGAACAGTTTCGCAAGATGCACCCACTCGTGTTTGAAGGTGGCCCCGATCCACTAGCTGCTGAGGAATGGCTTCGCCATCTTGAGCGTATTTTTAGGTTTATGGAATACACTGATGCACAGAAAATCCTTTGTACGGTATTTATGATGGAGAAGGGAGCATGTCATTTGTGGGAGATGACTACTAGATCACGCACCGAAAAGAAACAACGTAACCTTACATGGGCATAATTTAAAGAGGTAGTGCTTCAAAAGTACTTTCCAACTACTTTAAAAGATAAGAAAGAAGCAGAGTTTCTTGAGCTGAAGCAGGGAAACATGATGCTCACTGATTATGAGCGAAAGTTTGAGGAGTTATCCAGATTTGCCCACCATCTGGTGGACACAGAGGAGAGATGAGCTCGACGGTTTGAGCGTGGACTTAAAACTGACATTAGGAAGCAGTGGCAGTATTCTAAATGGATACTTATCAGGGGGTTCTAGAGAAGGCTCAAGTAAACGCCTTTGATGATGACCAGACGGGTGAAAGTAGTAAACAGCAAACATGCTCCTTAGACAAGCAAAAATGGTATGACAATATCAAGAGGAACAGTAAAGGTCCTAACAAGAAGGGAATGACAGAAACATGTGCTAACATTAGCGACAAGAATCAACAATCACTTTGTCCCAAAGGTCAAAAACCTCATCAGGGAGAATGCCTAGCAGGAAAAGGTGTCTGTTACAGATGTGGCAAGCTAGGACACGTTGTCAAAGACTGCACTGAGGGACGACTTAAAAAGACTCGAAGATCAGAAGGTAGGCAAGGCCAGAGTTTTTACTTTAACCCAGGAAGAGGCAGAACATGACTGCAATGTGGTGGCAAGCATCATATCAATCTTTGACATGCCTGCTTTTATATTAATTGATTCAGGAGCTATACACTCTTTTTTTTCTTCGATATTCGTTACAAAGTCGAATATAGAATGTGTACCCCTTGATAACATATTAGAAATACCACTACCATCTGGGAAGGTGCTTGATGTAAATTAATATCGTGATGAACCTAAATTTAGAAATGGATGGGAAGATTATAAAAATAGACTTGGCGGTTCTAAACATGAAAGATTTTGACGTTATACTTGAAATGGATTGGTAGTCGAGAAGGATGTAATTTTTCAACGACCCGATGAAGAAGAATTTCATTTTTTGGAACAAGGGTGAAACCTCTACCCCAACTTATATCAGCAGTGCAGGCTGAACACTTGCTAAAAATGAAGTCTACTCAAGGATTCTTAGTGTCTTTGACTTGCATTGATCAGAAGGAGTTAACCATTGACGAAGTTTGAGTGGTTAGGGATTTTTCAGATGTATATCCAGAAGTTTTACCAGGAATGCCTCCAAACAGAGAGGTCGAGTTCATTATTGATCTCGTATCGGGTGCCACACTAATTTCAAAGGCCCCTTATCGTATGGCACCGATAGAACTTCAAGAATTGAAAGTACAATTGCAGGAGTTGCTAAACAAGGGTTTTATTAGACCTAGTCTCTCACCATGGGGAGCCCCAATATTGTTCGTAATGAAGAAGGATGGATCGATGAGAATGTGTATCGATTATTGAGAGCTGAACCGTATTACAATTAAAAATAAATATCCCATTCCCAGAATTGAAGATTTATTTGGCCAGCTACAATGTGCCAAGGTCTTCTCGAAAATTGACTGAAGATCAGGTGATATCATTAGTTAAAAATTAAAGCAGCCGATGTTCCTAAGACAACATTTAGAACTCGATATGGGTACTATGAGTTCTTGGTAATGCCTTTTGGCTTGACAAATGCACCAACAGTATTCATGGATCTCATTGATCGAGTTTTCCACAACTATTTGGATGAGTTTGTTATTGTCTTCATTTACGATATACTAATCTATTCAAAAAGTGAGCACGAACATACGGAAAACCTAAGGATTATTCTCGAAATACTAAGAAGTGAGAATCTCCATGCCAAATTCAAAAAGTGCGAATTTTGGCTCAATAGAGTGGGATTTCTAGGCCACGTAACCACAGCCCAAGGAATTGAAGTTGACCCAGGTAAAGTGGAAGCAATCACGAATTGGCATCGGCCAACTGATGTTAGATAAGTGCGCAGCTTCGTAGGATTAGCAGGTTATTATAGGAGATTCATTGAAGGGTTTTCAAAGATTGTCATTCCAATGACTCAACTAATGAGAAGAACATGAAGTTCCAATGGGCAGATAAGTACGAACAGAGCTTTCAGGAACTAAAACAGAAATTGACCTCAACTCCAATTTTGACCATACCAAAGGGTCAGAAGGCTTTGTTATCTACAGCGATGCATCTAAGTAGGGTCTGGAATGCGTATTTATGCAGCATGGTAAAGTTATCTCATATGCTTCTAGACAATTAAAATTGTATGAAGAAAACTGCCCAACGCATGACATGGAGTTAGCAGTAGTAGTTCATGCACTGAAGATATGGCGACACTATCACTATGGAACTAAGTGCGATAGTTATACGGACCACAAGAGCCTAAAGTATTTCTTCACCCAGAAGGAATTGAACATGAGACAGCGTAGATGGCTAGAATTGGTGAAAGATTATGATTGTGCCATGCATTACCGTTCAGGAAAGGCTAATGTAGTTGCTGACGCATTAAGTAGGAAGACAACAGGACATGTGGCAGCTTTACCCACGATACAGAAATCTTTGATCAGAGATATAAACTACTTGCAACTTGAGGTGATCTCATTTTCAGTAAATATTGTAGCACAAATTGCTACCCTCACAGTTCAACCCACTATTCGAGATCGAATTAAGAAAGCCTAGGATAGTGATCCATTTTTGTAAAAGATTAAAGGTGAAGTTGGCATAAGCAAACGAAAGGGTTTTGAGTTAGCTGAGGATAATACCTTGATGTTTAAAGGAAGATTATGTGTACCAAAATATGAGAATATATGAAATGAAATATTAGAAGAAACTCACTTTGTCCCATAGCAGCACACCTTGGGGGGACAAAAATATATAAAGACCTTCAAAGCATATTCTAGTGGCTGAATATGAAAAGAGGAATAGGTCTATTCGTAGAGAAGTGCATGGTTTGCCAGCAAGTAAAAGCAGAATATCAGAGGCCATCAGGATTATTAAATCCACTAGAGATTCCTAAATGGAAATGGGAGCATATCTCCATGGATTTTGTTGTAGGTTTTCCAAAATCAAATAGAGGAAATGATGCAATCTGGGTTATTGTCGACAGATTGACAAAGTCAGCTCACTTCTTACCTGTAAAGATGACTTTTAATATAGATCAATTAGCTCAACTATATATTAGAGGAGTGATCAGATTACATGGGACCCAGTCTCTATTGTATTAGACACAGATCCGAGATTTACTTCAAAATTTTGGAAAAGTATGCACAAGGCAATGGGGACTAAGCTAAACTTTAGTACAGCTTTCCAACCACAATCAGATGGTCAGTCAGAGAGGACTATTCAAAATCTTGAGGACCTGCTTCGAGCATGTGTCCTAGATCTTGGAGGAAGTTGGGAAAAACATCTATCATTGGTAGAATTTGCCTACAATAATAGCTATCAGACTACCATAGGAATGACCCCTTATAAGGCTTTATATGGTAGAAGGTCCAGATCTCCAAGTCATTGGGATGAAGTTGGTAAGCAAAGAATTCTAGGGCCTGAGATTATTGAGCGAGCAGTTTAAGCTATTGAGAAGATTCGGGCTAGAATAAAGACTGCCCAAGATCGACAGAAAAGTTATATTGATAACAGAAGGAAGGATCTCAAATTCGAGGTTGGTGACAAAGTTTTCCTAAAAATAGCTCCTATGAAGGGAGTTATTCGATTTGGAAAAATGGGAAAGTTCCAACCAAGATATATAGGACCTTTTGAGATTTTGAAACGTATAGGAACTGTGGCTTATGAGCTGGTATTACCTCCTGAACTTTTAGCAGTACACAATGTCTTCCATGTCCCTATGCTTCGGAAATATATATCGGATCCTAGCCACGTGATTAATCCTCATTCATTAGACATTCATCCAGATCTAACTTACAAGGAAGATCCAGTAGTCATTTTGGATAGAAAGATTCGAATTCTTTGAAATAGAGAAATTCCATTAGTAAAAGTTCAGTGGCGGAATCACGCTATTAAACCACTTGGGAACATGAGGTAGCTATTAAAGCTAAATACCTACAACATTTTGATAACCAAGGTAAATTTTGAGGAATAACCTAACAATTTTACCATTTTCTAGGGACGTAGGTTTTGGGGCACTACATTTTGCTTAATCCAATGCTCTTGTGAAGAAGCATTAAGTAATAGTGCAATGATTGAGCTTCACCTCAGTAATTTTGATGTCTTTTCTCCCTTATAGACCTCCTTTTAGCTTGTTGTTCACCATCATCTGAATTTGAGGTGTTTGGAGTTGAACATTCATCATTGTTTGCAAACTAAATTTTGGAATTCACCATGATCACTGCTTTCGGATCAAGATTACTTCGATTAGATTTTGGAATATGAACATAACAAATTGAACCAAATACTTGAAAGTAATTTACATTTGACTTTACATCATATAATTTTTTTTACATGGCCATGGAGGTAGATGATTTATCACGTGGCATGCACATTGAACAGCTTCAGTCTAAAGATCTGGAGGGAGGTTTTTATCATGTAGCCATGAGAGACTCATAGAGGCGAGATAAGATAATTTCCTTTCAGATACACCATTCTGCCGAGGGGTATTTGGACATGTCATTTTTCTTAAAATACTATTATTGTCACAATATTGGAAGAAATCATCTAACATAAATTCGCCCCCATTGTCACTCGCAAGCATTTTAACTTTCTTCCTAAATTCTTTTTCTACGACATTTTTGAATTCAACAAATATTGATAATGCTTCACTCTTCTCTTTCAAGAATTTTACCCCAGGTATACCTTAAAAAATGATCTATCAACACCATGACATAGCGATTTCCACTATAACTTGGTGTTTTCATTGGTCCAATCTAATCTGCATGAACTAGCTCGAACATAGTAGATCTACAATTTGATGACCTTTTGAAAGGAAGATGATGTGATTTGCCAAATTGATAGCCTTGACAAATTACATCTTCATGAACATTTTGTGGAGCTGGTATGGCTTCCACCAATTTCTATGAGGAAATTTGCTATAGCAGTTGATAGCCTAGATGACCCAATCGAGCATGCCAAATTGTTGCACTATCAATTTGGCTTGTCCTCTTCACAAAGGCTTCCCTCACTGACATGACAAATAAAGAACCTTTCTTCTCACCAGTTAGAACAACATCCAGTTATATTCTTCACATTATCAAGAACATTTACATCATTTGGACCAAGAAAGATATATTTTCCAGAATTAGTAATTTGAGAAATTGAAACTAAATTTCTCCAGACCTGGAACATGGAATACACCATTCAGCTTGATAGTCCTTTTATCATAAGCGTCAATCTTCACAATTCCTTCTTTTGCTATTGGATATCTGGAGCTGTCATCTGTAACAATAACTCGTTCTCCGTCATGTTGACGTAGTTCTGAAAGTAGTGAATAATTTCCTGTTACATGGTAAGAGCAACCTGAATCAATGATCCACTCCTCTTTGCAGTCTTCATGGCTGAAAGAGCTTGAGCTGCTATTAATTCAGCAGTAACATCGATCCTTCCTTCAACTACTTCTGTAGTGAAGCACTACTCTGATTTCAGTTGTTTCCTTCCATCATTATCACTTGCAACATTTGCTCTGGAAAGCTTCACTCTACAATCTTTCTTGATATGCCCAATTTTACCACATCTGTAGCACTTGATAGGATTGTCATTTTGTGAGTTGCCATCTGTAGCTTTTCCAGCACTTGACCCTTTTTCATTATACTAGTTTTCTGCTGATATGTTTTTCTATGGTGCCTTTCCTTTGAGAAGAGAACAACATCAGGATTAAAATTCTTTGCCATTTGCTTTGCCAAAACCTCTTGGTTGGAAAGCAAACTTTCTAATTCTTCAACTGAAGGCTGAGTGGCCTATCCCAGAATGGTGGTAACGAAAGGAATATACTCCTTCTTCAATCCTCGAATAAGAAACTGCCTCAATCTTGCATCACTGATCTTCTCATCAACATCTAATTCTGAAATTTCTGCACATACTTTTAACTCGTACGAAATATTCAGAGATAGACATACCTCCTTGTGTTAACATTGCCAAATCATTCTCTAACAATTCTGACCTTCCTGTATTCTTTTTGGATAGTTGCCTCTCAAGTGTCTCCCAGACTTTTTTCGGTGAACTGGAATCACGAACGTGTTCAATGAACTCTTTGCCAATTGAAGCCCTCAAAGGAAAGAGAGTTTTACCACACTTCATCTTCCATTTCCTCCATGGTTCAACATTTTCTGTAGTATCTGTAGGAATTTCTACATCAGCGCTAGCAACTAGTTCCTACATGTCTTGACCGTGAAGATAAGATTCTGTACACATTCTTCAGTACTTGTAGTTTGGGCTTGCAAGCTACTTGACACCATAACGCTTATTTGAACTATTTTCCCCATTTGCCAACTCCATACTGTATAACAATGGCTTCGACCATACATCTCTCATTCTCCTCCAACAAGACAAATAAAACTTGATAGACAAGAAGAAAGAAAGAACTGTAAAAGTGCTTCAACCAGGCTCTGATACCATAAAGTAAAAAAAAAAATGGGATTAGAGAAGGAAGAAACAATATGTTGTATAGCTAGAAAAATATTCTGGATAAATACTTATTGCTTATTGAAACTTCGATGAATATTACATCAGATGTAGAACAATATATAAACATGATCTACTAACGTTAACCTCATAAAAATTCTCCAACAATTGCTAAAAAATTCTACCTAACTCCATTACTGATATTTCATAATCTGACTTAGTCTACCTATAAAATAGGAACTAAATTATTTGACTTGGTAACAAGAAATAGTAAAAGAAAAAATACTCCACGTAAGATGCACTAATTTTTGACACTCCTCCTTAGTGCATGCTTACAGTCAATAACTCCAAGAGCAGCTCTGAAAAATTCAAACATAGGCTTTTCCTAAGGGCTTTGTAAATATGTCTGCAACTTGATCATTTGTAGAGATTTTCTTCAGCTCAATTTCTTGATCCAGTACCTTCTCTTGAATGTAGTGACGACGAACTCCAATATGCTTCGTTCGCCTGTGGAAAATTGGATTTGACGTAAGTTTGATGGCTCTTTCATTGTAACATTTAATCTGGACAGCATAATTAATTTTGCACAGCATGTCTCCAATTAACATTTTTAACCACATACATTCTTGTGCAACCATGGCTGCTGCCGCATATTCAACTTCAGTGCAAGATAAAGCAACCACATATTGCTTCTTGCTTCACCAGGATATCACTACTGAACCAGTGTTGAAACAATAGCCTGAAGTTGAATGTCTATCATTTGCATCTCCTGTCCACTCTGCTTCGTAAAGCCACTTAACAAGAAATTTTCACACCTTTTGTACATAATGCCATGATCAAGGGAGCCCTTTACATAATGTAGAATTCTTTTGCTGTATCTACGTGAGAGTTTCTTGGATACTGCATGAACTTAGAAACAACAACGGAATAAACAATTTCGGGTCTTGTGATAGTTAAATAACTCAAACTACCAACAAGTTGTTGAAACTTTCTGGCATCCTTTAACAGCTTCCCTTCATCTCTCATCAGCTTGAGATTCGACTCCATTGGAGTGGCTTTTTCTTTTGACTCCCCCATGCCAAAATGTTGCAAGAGCCTTTTTGCATTGCCCTTTTGGGAAAAGAAATATCCATGATCAGATTTTTCAACTTCCAGACCAAGAAAGCAACGAACTTCTCCCAAGTTCTTCATATCAAATCGAACGGATAGATCATTTTTCAACATTGAAATCCCTGTTTCATTATCTCCAGTAATCTACATACAATGAGACCAGCAAGTGCATATTTGATTCTAATTTAATGAACAAACTAGAATTTGCATCAGAAACTTTAAACCCAGAGAAGATAAAGTATTGAGCAACTTTACCATACCAAGCACGTGGTGCGTGTTTAGGGCCATATAAAGCCTTCTTCAGTAGGAAAACATGGTCAGGATATTATTTAGAAACATAACCTTTAGGTTGTTCCATAAATACTTCACAATCCAATTCTCTATTAGGAAATGCGTTCTTTACATCAAGTTGGCACAATTTACAATTTTTAAAAGATGCAAGAGAGAAAATGGATCTTACAGTTACCATTTTTGCAACCGGACTGAATGTCTCATGATAATCCAATCCATAGCTTTGAGAAATACCACGTACAACGAGTCAGGCTTTGCATTTATCAATAGTCCCATCTGATTTTTTTTCTTTAAATGGTAAACCCATTTGCAAGTAATAGGCTCACAATTCTTAGGTTTTGATACTATGTTTGATTTTTGTTTAAGGCTTCAATTTCTTCTTGCATAGCTGCTTCCCATTCTGGATGATCTTTGGCTTCCTCATAACTTGCTTGTTCTGCTTCATCCAATGCTCTTGTGAAGAAGCATTAATAATAGTGCAATAGCTGCACCTCATGTTCTTTGAGGTAATTTGGCCGTCTTTTCTCTCTTATAGACCACCTTTCAGCTACTTGTTCACCATCATCTGAATTTTAGGTGCTTGGAGTTGAACATTCATCATTGTTTGCAACCTCCATGTTATTTTCTGGAAATAGATGCAGATTTTCTTGATCACCATCAAGAGTAGTTTCTTGAATGGAAATTTTATGTTAAAAATAATGTCTCGACACCTCATCAAACATATCTCTAGAAGTGATAAACTTCTTTTTTCTTTTATCTTTTTTTTGGTAAAAGGAGGACGGTATCTCCGAGATTTTATTAATATGCCCTTACTTGTGGCGGAGGATTACCGTGGTTACATGAGAAAATAATGAAAGCAGTAAATGAGGAAGTATTACTTCCATTACAAAGAAAATAAATGCTAAGGGATATTTAAATGTAAAGCTGTAAAAAATGAAGTACTACTTCCCTTACAATAAGAACTAATGTAAGTAAAGACAAAAGCAAGAATAAAAAATAAAAAAAATCGTACTCTAATGTTGAACATGTCTATCAATCTGTATGAGATATGTCGTGGTACGTCAGCTACTCATATATTTGATATCGCTGATGATCCCAACCCTCTTTGTAGACTTCATGGTTGAAAGAGCTCGAGCTGGTATTAATTTAGAGACAACATCGTTCCTTCCTTCAACTACTTCTGTAGTGAAGCACTATTCCACTTTCAGTTGTTCACTTCCTTCATTATCACTTACAACATTTGCTTTGGAAAGCTTCGCTCTACAATCTTTCTTGATATGCCCAATTTTACCACATCTGTAGCACTTCATAGGATTCCTATTTTGTGAGTTGCCATCGATAGCTTTTCCAGCACTTGACCTGTTGACCTATGATGAGCTCTACTTGTTTTGATTATAACAAACAATACATTTATGTTTCTAACATATCTAGTTTCTTGAGTTTTTCATGTATAATTATTCCTAAACACTCAAAGGCACAAATCGTCATCTGTTGAAGAACAAACAATCAAAAGAGAATCGAAGAGAACAAAAATCTTGAAGATTAGAATTAAGAAGATGTTTATC
>CAIGRT010207575.1:0-10127 GCA_903798405.1 Fraxinus platypoda
GTGTATTCTCCATTGTTTTTCAACAGTTATAGCTTCTAACGTACAGAAAGGATGCAACCTGAATCCGTAGAATTGGCTCCCCTGCTTTTGTTTAGTCATCTTTACTTGCACAATCTCGGCAAGGTCCCGGGAACTAAAATCATCAAAATGGAAGAAATGTGTTACCCTTCTGCATAATCCTTCATTTGAAGACATTACACGCTTCATTGGTTTAGTGTAACCGGCGAAAATTACTAATATATCTCCATCTTCCAATACGGACATGATCTCCTCTAAAGCTTCCACCCCATAATCTTGGTAACCTACTGTCTGTTGGATTACTAAACGGTATGCTTCATCCACAAAAAAAATACCCCCCTTGGCCTCTTCAATCTGTTACAGGCATCATACATTTGTTGGTCGTTAGATCATTTTGGAATGTGTAGAGTCTAATTATGGAAAACTCAAGAAGCCAATACCTTTTCTCTAGTCTTTGATCCGGTTTGACCAAGATATTCCCCCACCAAATCCGTTCTTTAAACTTCAGTTACACTATTGGAAGAAAGAAAACCCACAGAATGGAGTAGTTTACCAAGAATGCGGGCTACAGTAGTCTTTCCTGTTCAGAAAATGTTGACAAACATCAGCTCAATATGACTACCGAATAAACTATCAACGTGAGACAGATTATGGCTTGTGAAAATTTTTCACGATCGCTTTCTAGGAATAGGATAAGATTAAGTAGGCCATTTGGTCACTCATACCTGTACCAGGATTTCCAAGGAATACCATGTGAGGTGCTTTCCGGGGCCCAAGATCTATCCCCATAGACCAGCGCTTCTTGTCCAAAATCATCCCTTTCGCCCACTTCCGAAGTTGCACTTTAAGCTCATGTAGTCCCACTAGCTTTGATAATTCGCAGTCAAGCTTGTCTAATATTCCTTGCCCTCCACTGTGCGTATCTTCAATGTAATCACGGTGTCTCTGCACTTCAACATTTTGGGAGAGTCTGCGCAATTCTTCATTATCTAGAGTATCAGGGACATAGTTTAAAGGAATCAAGCCCTTCTGCATAAAAATCATTCACAAAATTAACATCATGGACACAAGAAAGAAATCAACTACCTTAACAAAGGAACTATGGATACATACGTTATCTTCTGCTAAGCAATTAGCATTGTAATCTAACAATGTCGTCATTGTCGAGTAGTCTCCAGATTCTAGGGCATAGAAAACAGAAAGA
Organism: Fraxinus platypoda; assembly: GCA_903798405.1. Taxonomy (NCBI): domain Eukaryota; kingdom Viridiplantae; phylum Streptophyta; class Magnoliopsida; order Lamiales; family Oleaceae; genus Fraxinus; species Fraxinus platypoda. The sequence goes on from CAIGRT010207575.1 coordinate 1,223, forward strand.
TGCAATGGAGTCCAACCGTTCTGCACAAAGTACGCCAAAACACAAGAAATTTGATAAGTCATGATAACCTGAAATGAAAACATAAAAAATAAAATAAAAAATTATCAATCTAAACACGGACAGTGGTTTTGGCTTCGATGTTGGCATGCTGAGATAGAAGCATCCTTGCGACCTCCTCGCATCCATTCTTAGCCGCCAGATGTGATGGAGTCTCACCATACTGAAAAGTGAAACAAAACGCAACAACATAAGATGAGACTATTAGAATGAGTTCATTTTGTTCTCAAACCAAAGAGATTTTAATTTTAAGTTGCTTCTACATACAACATTTTTAGCTTCCAACTCGACCTTGCCTGGTCCTTTCCAGTCAAGCAAATACTTGACTATCTCAACTTTATTGTTATCGGCTGAAATATGTAGTGGTGTCTGTGCCAGCTGCATCCAAGCAAAGAAGCCGAGGATGTAATGATAAGAAAGTCATGGTTACCAATCTTCATGTAAGCATGTAGCAATTAAAACACAACTGTACATTTTTTTTTTCACGAAATACAGTGTGTTATTTTCCTGTAGTTTAAAATACAAATCTGATACGCAGTTAACTGGTGTGAATAGAAAGACTAATCGTCGCATTTTCTCAGTACTAATTCTCAGAACTTGTTAAACTATCTAGGCTGGAGGCCAAACAAGAATTTATCAGGGAAAAAAAAAAAAAAAAAACTCATGTAAGGGCATTTTCCTGAACCAAAATTAACTAAGGCCGTTGGGCGATAGAACTCAGCATCTACTCTTCTCTAAGAAACATATAGATAAATGCTGTTTTGAATATTGTGCAAAAATGTGACACCACAGCTTCAGAACTAGGCAGAATAGAACCTGAAACAATATTGTTTAATGTTCCAAGAATGGTATCTCACCAAATTGTTTACTTCTATCCAAACAGAACTTTATGAAGTCCAAAACTAATCTCTATTTTTTGATATTCACATCTATACAACTTTATGAACCTTGAGGCTAGAATTGGAACCGTTGGTAAAAGGCTTTCGGGTAATTATAGGGAAGAATGCCGTCCAAATATGCTTATTTAGTTTCAACCACGAATGAATATTGGCCTTAACATTTCTCATCTAATTGATTTTAAGTTGTTGCCACTCTTCGCCCAAATCACATTGCTATTAATTTTACCTGTTTGCAATCGCAGACATCCTAAATATCAAGGATCTCCTCCACCACACACACCCAATCAAGGAATTCATCCTCCTTCACTTCGCAGTTAAACTTAAGAACTTCACCTTATACCCGCTTCGAATTGCCGAGATTCATCCCCATCAAACCTGTTCCGCAATTTTTTTATGGCATCGTTGTCCGAATAGGGATAGTCTGCCGTGCTGTTGGTGGCAGCAGCAGCAGCACCCACTCCCAGTGTCCCGCTGCTGCACGACCAACGCCAGCAACTCCATGACCCACTGCTGCTCCACCAACGATGGCGCCTCCGCCAACCCATGGCCTGACTATCATGCCCCTCACAGCAGCATATTCCCTATGGGCTTCTCTCATGCCACATTCCAATGACGACAACATTTCTCCTTGTTGGGTCATCACTGTAGCCACCTGTTGTGCCAACAGAATCCAACTTTTGGTGAAATTGAGGCTTCTCCTCTCTACAAATCGCTTCATCCATGCAAATTATAATCATTTGGTTTTTTCCTTGGTGACATCATAACAAGTGATCAAATACTGTGCTTCGATACCAAACTGATAAATAAGCCGAAATTAGTAACACTCAAGAGACTTGTTGTACTTATAAATAATCCAAGAATTCTGATATCAAATATTTGATGACAAGAATACTAAGAATCCCTCAATAATTTTTCTTAAAAATATGAAAGCCCCAAATAGTAAATCCTAATTCTTGTTTTTACGAAAAACTCTAAAACACCTCGACATAACTTCAAATAACTTGCAAAAAAAAGCCCCCAACTCCTAATAATTTCACAATTAATTAAAAATAAGCCCAATCAGCTGTAGTTAACTCTACAGTCAAACTCCTTTTGCATCACTAAAGCTTCAAGGTTGGATGGACATGACATCTATCCCCATAATTTAAGAGCATTATTGAAGCAAGAAGATTTGATTTTGTATGATCCTCATTACAGATTGCAGATATATCACCAAATAAACCATTAAATCAAAGACACACAAGTAACAATGAAGCTCACATGTTTCGACAACATATAATGATCATAAATTCAAGGCAAACAGATGAAGAAAAACACATTCCATCAAAATGGAATTCTTCACATTTTCACCAAATATGATTAAAACAAATTATTCATCAATCAACACATCGCCAGAGAGTGCCTGTGTGTGTACTTACAAATACGCTTCTCTCACAAAGACGAGAAGGGTCGTCCTGAAGTAACCTCTTAAAGCCAGAAAGATCTCCAGACTTAGCAAATGTGTGAATGGTGGTATTGGGTACCGAGTACATGTCATTAACATCCGCTTCCACTTGTCTAGATTCATCCCCATCAAACCCGCTGCGAGATTTTTTGTTGGTTTTGGAATCATAGGGATTGGCGGCAGCACCACTCCCTGCTCCGCATCCCACTGTCACATCGCCAATGCCAGCAACTCCATGACCCGCTGTCGCTCCACCAATCGATTGTGCGGCTTTCGTGCCACTCACGTCAGCGTCTTTCCCGTGAGAGCCACCCAACAATTCCTGTTGTTGGTTCATCACTGTAGCCACCTGTTTTGCCAACGAATCCACCAGTTGGCGTAAATGCACCAACTCCTCTCTACAAATCACTTCGTCTGTCGCATCATCACAAGCATTAGGACGTTTTCTTGGCCGCATCTTAACAAATGACCGACAAATGTACATTGATATCAAACTGATCCAAATTCTAATAACGATAAAAAGATACATGTTGCATGTAGAATTTGAAAATCTAACACCTGATTTATCGAAAAGGGAAATAAATAACTGAGAAAAATACTAAGAGTCCCTCATTAATTATTCTTAATAAATATGAAAGCCGCCAAATTATAATTCCAAATTCTTGTTTTTACGAAAAACCCTAAAACCTAAAAGGGTGTATTCAATCTAAACTAGAATTTTATGGACTTTAGAAGTCTACTTTAGAATCCTAGATTGAATACACTTCACCCCTTAAAAGAGTAATATCATTTTACATTTCGAGTTGCAACTTAAGCGATACTGATAAACTGAGAGCTCCTTCATTTAAAAACTTGTAACTTTATTGAGGGAAAAGATCATTTTGCAAATCATTTGTATTTTCCTAAGCTATTCATCCATTTCTGTGAGCGAAAATTCCATTGCTGATGATCTTGAATGACAGAAAAGTCTCATCATCGAAGCCAATTTTGTTAAAATTTGTTAGAAATATTGCATGGGCATCTTTATGGCGACACCCAAATCGCTTAAATTGGGTTTATTTGTGAAGTATTATTATTATAAATTTAGCTCAATGTCAAGTTCAAGAGTTGACGGAGATCGAACAATTCAATATGTTGCGATAGATTATAACAAGAGAGTCAATCTCAGAAGGTTAATCCAACTTTTGAAGTAATCAGCGCGCTACGGTATACGTTAGTAAACGAATTTCAACGAATTTAATTTATGGAATCATATATTTTGATTTAAGTCAAAGTCAACAATTTATATTAATCACATATTTTATGAGTCCTTCAATTGTTCAACCACACATTTCATCGATTTTTATTAAAATTTATTAAAAAAAATTTATGTGCAGTAGCCCGCAAACCACACAGGAGAGGTAAACCGCACTAGGCAAACCCGGTGCGACTGGCTCGACCGAAAAAGTGTTGGCAGAGGATTCCTAAAAGTTGACTTTGCAATCAAAAATAAAAAAATTATATAAAAATAAAAGTAAGAAATAGGAAATAATATATCCAGGGAAAGCGGTTACATGCATTTTAGGATACTTACCAGTTGACTTTATTTTTATTTTTATTTTTATATTTTAGGAGCTTTTGTGAAGCAACCAAAATTTGATTTTTGATTCAAAGGCAACACTTACTTAGCAATTTTAATAATTAAACCGATAAATTCTAGTCTATAAATTATGTTCCTAATTTGCAGGAATTATAAAATATTTTCATAACAACTTATATAGAATTATTTCTCTTGAAGATATAGACCAACAATTTACAGATTCTAAAATTTAAAATCTTGTCACACCACGTAATAAAATAGGAATTAGGCCTGAGTACAGGCCTCTTCTTACCGAGGCCTTACAGGCCACTCACATGTGGGGCGGACCCCACATGTGATAAAAAAAATTTTTTTTTGCCCGGCCCCACTTGCTATGTGTGGCCGGCCATTGACCTGTGATTGGAGTCCCTGTACTCCCATCACGGTCCAATAAAATAAGGAAAATTGTCCCATATTTACTTTATTTTGCATTTCTATCTCAAATCTTTTGTTTCTTGGTAATGTCGTCTTCGAACTTTCAATTTTTACCATCCATAGTCCCCGAGACAGTTAGTATAAAAATTATATTAACAGTTATTTACTATAGAGACCACAAACGTAAGGTCGACAAAACACCCTGCCCCTTCCCTGAGCGACAAAATGTCCCACCCCTCCCATGGGTATTTCTGAATTAGTACGTTTTCAAATTTTAATCGAATTTAAAAAATAATATTAAAAAGATAAATAAATAGGGAAAATGGAAATGAAATGGGGATATTTTAATCCCGAGGCCACCTCGCTCTATGACCAACCCTACACAGATGCCAAAATTTTGAAATATTTAAGATATTGCTATTTTGAAATAGGCATTGAACTTTGAAGATAGAAGTGCAAAAGGGAGTAAAGACAGAAACCACAACTGCAATTTTCCCTAATAAATATTGAAAAATGACAAAAGCAACCTCAAACAAATTAGAAAAATAACAAAAAAAAAATATGCTGGTTGTACAAAGGCAACGTCTCGAATCAGAGTTAGAAGATGATTTTGGAAGGAAATGATTGGATGAACAAGCTGACTGTATTTTAAACTGACAAACGATAGAATGATATGTGACATTATGTAAATATTTAAGTCAACCTTGATATATATATAACAAGGTTCAAATGACAAATGGAGAATCCTATCCTCACTTCTGAGCATTTGATGGTAGCATATATTTGCTCCTAAATCCTAAGGTAAAATTCACAATTCTAAGAACATTTCAAGATTTTATGCTTGACTTCTCCATGAATCAGTTAAGTATATTCATAATGATTCTCCAGTACTTGAGTTTTTTCCATGTAAAAGTGAGAAGTGTATTTTATACACTTATTCGGGAGCATAAAATAGCGATATTTTGTATTTCTTTTGACAAAATATATCCTAAATTATTGTATTTTATTTTTATAGGTAAAACTCAATTATTGAACGAGGAATTGAAAGAAATAAGAGAAAATTGGTGAAAATGACGAAGTTCAAAGTTTGAAGCCAAATTGCGAATATTCAATAGTTGATTCGAACCACAAGACAATTCTTTGAAGATTTCTAGATGACAATTGAATGTAATTAGAAGTAAAAAATGAATGGAATGTGATAAAAAAATATTATCAAAATCAATTTTTAATTGCACAAGTTATATTTCAACTTTTTAGCTGAAAATTGAAACCCATTTTTGGCGTAGTAAACATTCGAATTGGAAATAATCTATTCTAGAAAAATAATAATCATTTGAGTTAGCTTTCCAACTAATTTTGAATCGTCTCAATTGGATATCGGGAGAGAAAGTTATGACCAAAATACTGACTGTTGTGTAGAGACAAAAAACATACGCGATTGAAGACAACTTTCTTTATTCGATTAGAACTCTTCTGGAACTAATTTGTATGTGATTTTTAATCAATTTTCTACTCCTACAAATACCTATCTGCAGAATACATATTAGACACTTTTTATATACATATCATACTACAATATTCCATCAATTTTCATCACAAAAGACTCAAAGGTGAAGTTCAAGAACTCATCAATTGGAGATTAAACCTGTGATATTTGGCAAAGAATTGAAAGAATAATTGAAATTTTATCAAGATTACTTGGAAGAAATTCAAGAACATCAAGATTCATCTTACTTCCTTCATTAATTGGTGATATTCTATACATTTAATATGATTTTTTGTAATTCTAATATATCAGACTAGTTTTATACATTGTTAGGATGAGATGAACCCTTGTTATGATATTTTTAGTTTCTAATTAATTATTTTGACTTTAATTTGTGGATGTTTATTATCGTTTTTATCGTTCTTTTCAATTACTTGATCACTAATTGAATTGTTAGTGAATTTTATTGTTATCGAGAAAGACAATAGAGTTTAAACACAATATAATAAANATATTTTTAATTTTTAATTAATTATCTTGACTTTAACTTGGTTTAATTTTTGAATGTTTATCATCGTTTATATTGTTCTTTTCAATTATTTGATCACCAATTGAATTATTAGTAGATTTTATTGTTATCGAAATAGACAATAGGATTTAAACACAATACAATAAATCTTGTAAGATTCGATAGAGGATATAGATATACCTCTTCACTTTAGATGATTCCTATATGTGTTTTAGCACTTGTTAATGTATATATCATATTTGCATCTTTCATTAAGAGATAGAAGGATCAAATGAGGGGAATATATTTGATCATTATCGAGAGAAACTTTCAATTAAATTAGGAACATTGACCATGAATGATTTCAAACCGTCACTTTAATTGTTGCACTAAAAAATGGAATAATAATGAGGATTCGACATCTTAGCAATGCATCTCGTATATTTGAAAAACACATTTACTTGCTTTCACTAGTGTAATTGATAATTTAGGGGTTAGTATAGAAAAATCACAACTTGATTGTTATTCGATTAAAATTGTAATTAATTTTAACTCGGTCAAACATAGTTATCGTGGGTTTAACACTCTATTTATCATTATATTATTTGACCACGATCCCGTACACTTGCTGGTTTTCAAATGGTCAAGTTTTTGGTGTCGTTGTCGAGAACTATTTTTTTGATAAGTTTTAATTAATTTTAGTTTTAATTTGAATTTTTTTTTCTTTTTTAGTTTAATTTATTAGAAAAATGTTACAATGTTTCATGCTTCCTTTTTCAGTACCTTTTATGCAAATTTTGAGAATCGATGATCTTGTTCAATTTGACCAAAAGATCGAACGAACATTCAACCTTCGAATAAGGCTTTGCAAGTTCAGGGAGTTGCCATCAAGAACTCGAAAAATCAGATGTGACAAATAGCGAAAACACTTTCAAATAGACTACTATGAACATTTTCCAGTGACACTGAGAAGTAATGACAGCGAAAGTTGTGGAGGAAGAGCATATTGAGGCAATAACTACTCGTAGTGGAGTTCAACTGCTAGAAATTAATGTAAAGGGATCAGTTGCAACAAAAGATAAAATACATATCACTGTTGCTGAGCAATTGGAGGAATTTGAACAAAACAAAGAAGTAGATACAAAAAGAGCATAAGATGATCCAAAGGTTAAAAAAATCGCTCCTACCAAAAAAATTGTGCCACCACTACCTTTTCCACAAAGACAACAAAAGTGAAAGCTCGATCATCAATTCGAGAAATTCCTGGATATGCTAAAAAAGCTCCACATTTTAATATCCCATTCATCAATGCAATCACACAGATCCCGATGTATGCAAAGTTCCTGAATGACATGATATCTAAAAAAAGAAAGCTTTCAGACATGGAAGAAGTGACATTGACCAAGGAGAGCAATGCAAAGTCATAAAATAAATTGCCACCAAAACTCAAGATGACCTATGGAGTTTCACTTTACCTATTTTACTAGGCAAAAGATTTCATTTCAATGCTTTATGTGATACAGATGCAAATGAAAATTTAATACCTTTGTCTACTTTCATGAAGCTAGGAGTTGGGAAAGTTAAATGATCAAATGTGATGCTGCAGCTAACAGATAGGAGTATCAGATACCCATGGGGCAATGTTGATGATGTGCTCATCAAGGTTGGGAAGTTGATATTCCCGATAGACTTCATTGTTATGGACCTCGAAGATGACCAAGATTTGCCAATAATCTTAGGTCAACCTTTTTAGCAATAAGTCGAATTTTGATTGACATGGAGAAGGGTGAGCTGATTGTAAGGATAGAGGTCACTCATAAGATCTTTAAACTATATAATCCACCTAAGCAGCCATTAGTCTTGGAAGAGGCCAAATATGTTGTGAAGAAGTTTAACAAGAGTCGAAGGAGACAAATCCTAAACATTTAGAAAGCCTTGCTCGAAAGGAGAATGGAAAGCTCAAGGTTTGGAAGGTAAAAAAGATGATGTAAAGTTGGAAATTGCAAGGAGTGTAAAGCTACAAGATTCTAGCGTAAATCACCGTGATCAGTCCCTCCATACAATCTAGCTAAAGACCATAAAATAAACACATGTTGAGAGGCCACCCAATTTCCTAACCCTTTTATTTATTTTACTTTCTGTATTACATTGCAAGTAGTGTTATTCTTCACTTATATGTTGCATTAGTTATAGGCACGTTTCAATTCAGTTTGGGGGTCATCTTCATCATTGACACTTAACCTTGTTAAATGAAAATATTAATTGAGTTAAAATGAGTTGAAATATGCACGTGACATTAAATTGGAGTTTAGGCATAAAAAAAAGAAGAACTAATTTTGACTCTTTTGATTGTTTTCTTCTCTTCTTAATAGGTACCATTGATATAAACATCGAAAAGAGCTTAACAACTTACACTTTAAGATTGAGTGCTAAATAGCTCCTCCTATAAGTAGATCTTTTGCAACTGCAGAAACAATTGGCCATCGATGTTCGTTATTTCGCCAGAATTCAATTACAT
>CAIGRT010207587.1:0-12189 GCA_903798405.1 Fraxinus platypoda
AAATAAAGTGTAAACCTGATTTTTAAAAACATCAAACTAAACACATGGTTTTACGTAATTAGCATTATATTCAAAGGGTGCAATAAATAGGCCGGGTACAAGACAACAAAAGGGGCCACCTTAGTGTGAACATTGCCGTAAATCAGGGCACAAATAAGATATCTACTGGGAATTGCATGGAAAACTGGCTGATTGAAAACCAAGGCAAAATAATAAAAATCGAGGCTACCAAGCCACAGTCGACCATCAAAATCCTACCTCAAGTAGTGCATTCAGTTGTCTTATTTTCCTATTCGCGACACTTCTGAACCTGATATAATTTTCTTGATAGGTTCCTTGGATATTCGTTTACTCCTCAATCATAATGATATAAAAGTATAACTTCTAGTGAGTTATTTGGAGCTTCATAGTCAACCAATAAGAAGAGATTTATACAGGTTTATTGTGATGGTATCACATATTTATATGGCTTAAGCGGAGTGCTAAAAAATTTCAGTGTGGTTTCCTTAACCCTGACAGAAAGTTTGGTGTTGTTGGTGATACTATTGATGATAAAATTTTATATCAAGTGGTTCAACAGAGACGACAATGTTGACTTTCTATTTATGATCCTACAGTTTTATACTCGAGGACTACTTTGTAATTTGTTCTCTCCATCAACTAATTATCCTTTCTTAGAGAAAGTTAACGGAAGGTTCCTAAAGAAATTGAATTTTCATTTCCTCTCCATACTGAATTTTGAAGGATATAGATATGTTGTGTTTTGACAATGGTTGAGTTTCTGTACAATATTCATCCTTTGTTTCTTATTTCACTTCTGTTCTTCAAAATAGAGGAATAAAATGTAAAACAAAGGAAACTTCTCTGTATTTTCCAATAATATATTACAACCTAATTATACACTTTTATAGTACAAGAATGAGAGTAAAAAAGGAAAAAACAAATTACTTAAAATCTTCTAAGAAATCTCCTAAAATCAATATCCTAATTACAACATCTAAATATACACTATTAATTATGGTATGTGAAATATTTATTATAATTTCGAGATTTCAATACACACCCTCAAGTTGGATAGTAAATGTTGATCACATCTAACTTGTGAATGATATCGTTGAATTTTTGTTGAGGTAAGCCTTTGGTAAAGATATCCGCAATTTGTTCGTGTTGGAACATATGTCATGCAAATAGTCCCTTCTTCCACCTTTTATTTGATGAAATGTCTGTCCATCTCTACATACTTAGTTCGATCATGTTGGATTGGATTAAGAGAGATGTTGATGGCGCTTGTTATCACAATATAATTTGATTGGAAATTTTATTGTAACATGAAACTCTTCTAGCAGTTTCTTCATCCACAGTCTCTCACATATTCCTTGAGCCACTGCTCTAAACTCTGCTTCAGCACTACTTCTAGTTAGTACGTTTTGTTTTTTGCTTCTCCATGTTACCAGATTTCCCCATACAAACGTGCAATATCTGATACTAGACCTCCTATCTTTCTTTAGAGAGTGCATATGTTGGCTCACCATACTAACTGCAAATGTAACGTGAGGTCTAGTGTGTGATAAGTAGATTAGTTTACCCACTAATCGTTGGTAACTGTCAATGTCTACTAGATTCTCGGTATTCTCCTTTTTTCTTTCCCACATGAATAGGTGTATCGCTTGATTTACATCCAAGCATCCCAGTTCGGTAAGGAGATCAAGGACATATTTCCTTTGTGAGACGCTTATACCCCTTCTTGAACTGGCCACTTGCATACCTAAGAAATATTTCATTTGACCCAGATCTTTCACTTTCAATTCAGTGGCTAGGCTCTTTTTTAATCTTTCCATCTCCACTATATTGTCTCCTGCTAAAATTATGTCAACGACATATACAATCAAGATTGTTTTAGTCCCATCTTCAAACTGTCAGAGGAACATAGTATGATCTGATAGCCCTTGTTGGTATCCTTACCTTTTCAATACTTTTGCAAGTCGGTCAAACCATGCTCTTGGTGACTGTTTGAATAACGACTTCTTGAGCTTACATACCTGATTCTTTTCATTTATTCTGCTAAAACCAGGTGGTAGTATCGTGTAAACATCTTCTTCCAATTTTTCATTCAAAAATGCATTCTTAATGTCCAATTGTTGAAGTGGTCAATCTCAATTTGCTGCTAATGACAAAAATACTCGAATTGTATTCAGCTTTGCCACATGTGCGAATGTCTCAGAGTAATCAATGTCATAGGTCTGTGTGTATCCCTTAGCAACCAACCGAGCTTTATACCGTTCTAGTTTCCCATCAGCTTTATATTTTAAGTTAAAAACTCATTTGCACTCAACTGGTCTTTTTCATTTAGGCAGATCCATCATCTCTCAAGTTTTATTTTTTCCAATGCTCGCATCTCCTCCATTACCGCTTCTTTCCACTTTGGAATATCTCAGGCTTCCTGAATATTTTTTGAAATTTCGATACTATCCAGGTGAGAGGTGAAACTGCGAAAACTTGTAGATAGAGCATTATAGGACATGAATTTGAAATAGGGTGAAGAGTACATGATCGGGTTTGTTTTCTGAGTGCGATGGGTAGATTAATATCTGATGATTCTATGGTCACATGGACTTCCAAAGCTATCATTAGTTCTGACTCTCTTGATACCTCGGGTGCGAGGTTCTTTTTGTGCCTTGCTTTTGGTTTTCTTGAGTAAACAAGCATTTCCTTGTGACTTTGTTTTTCTACATCTCCCCCTGATTTCAAGTTTCCTTCTGTTAATGACATAGAAAAACTAGGTGGTGTGATAGTTTCAGAAGAACTAGGTGGTGTAATAATTTTAGTAATGGGTTTTGGAACAGACTCCAAAGGGAGAAGATCTAAGTTGAAGTACCAATCTTCACTCGGATTCTTCCCCTGAAGAGAGGTTTTTTGGAAATATGGAGTGTCTACAAGGAATGTGACATCGAGACTTACAATGACTTTCTTGGTGGAAGGGTCATAAATACCATCTATTTGCTAGTAAATTCGTATATTAACAATGACCATCTAGCTGCAAGAGAAGCACCACATTTCTCTACACTTTCATTTATAATGATGTCAAGATACTCTTTATTCGAGTACATATGTCTTGAAAGGCTAAATGGGGCATGGCCTCATCGTGAAAAACAAAAATGCAGATAGTTTTCTCTAAAGTCAAATTCAGCAAGACTCATCTGCAAATCAAGAAAGATTGCACGCATAACAAAACTCACCTAATGGTGGGTGAGTGCCACCCACAATAAGAAATCTACTAAGAATTGGACTAAATGTTTTAGAGAAAAAGAATGCTGAGCTACCTTGTTTATATAAGATGAAATCTCAAGGATGAAACAAGGCAGGAATGTTAGCCCTGTTGCACTCTCCAATAGATAAGAAGTAGTTTACTGGCACCATACCTTTTCATCCTTCTCAAATCCAGACACAAGCATGTTTACACCATCCATTACAAGGCAACAAGTGAACCTCTGAGTAGGTAGCGATCAGTGTTCTTTTGCACAAGACAGCAGACACCATGGGCCTAGCTAGAGCAAAATTACAAGTCAATATTAGCACACTACAAGATCATAAACTCAAAATGTTCTCAGTCAACATGCCAGCCAATTAAAGAGGAAGGCAAAAAATAAAAAAGAGTCATTTTCAATATTCAAAATAGAATATACCATCAGTCAATCCATCAGTACACATAAAAAGCAATTAAGAAATGTACCATATCAGTACTCTCTACATTTGCACGTACATTCAAACATACATATTAAAAAGGCAACAAAATTTTATCCAAAAATAATTCTAAACATTGAAAAAATGGTAACCTGATATACATTTGGGACATCCCTTAAAAAATTGCATGTCGTCATCTCATGAGCTCTTTCATGCGAGGGCTTTGATAGTGGGTTTTCAAGGCTTCAGAGCAAGGAATAAGACGCCAAAAAAAAAGGATATTTTTGTTTCATATTTCTTTGCTTGTTTGCGGAGGACAGGTCTTCGTTGAGTTCTTGTATCACTAGCTGATTAAAATAGAAGTTAATATTGACCTTCACTTCAGGAAATTATTTAATTGTCAGGTCCTTGCATAGCAACAATTGATAATTTCAGTTATAGATCAAGGAGGCCCTAGAAGGGCTATTATGGTCATATCTAGAGCTAGTTCTCCCGGAGAACTATGTTTACATTTTATTACTTCATTGCTCAAGTTGAACATGGTTTTGCATTGTTCGAGCAATCAATGATGTATTAGTACATTGTATGCATTAAATGTTATTAATCCGAATTTAGGCATATGATTTAAAAATGATGAATACATTTTGCTGTTCTCCTCAAATTTATATACTACAATATCTATTAATTATGCTACATTAGCTTGATTCGTAGTAATCAGAAAGATCTCTTAATTAATTTATCAAGGTAACTTTTTTCAAATGCTCTCAGCTGCATATAGTAAGCACCTTGCGGATATTGTGTGCGCTTTGCAATGAAGTCCATCAATGTGCCCTCTAAATTCATTAAAAATAAAAGTAACAAGTACTGGGGTAATTTCCAAAAACATACCGAGCAAATTACAGCCCTTAGATCGAAGATTCTCAAACTTCTCCTGCAAAATTCAAACCACGAAAAATGAAGTGATATAAAACATAAAATGTAAAATTCAATCAAATCAATTGGAGCGTATTAATAGGGTTTTTACATTATCGGAGGAAGAGATAACGTGGTAATCATTGGGTCCATTACGAGAAGTGGCGCAGCAGAGGAATACTTTTGCGCCTTTGAGCTTCAGCTCGTCGTGAAGCGCGTCATCAAAGAGCTCCGGCGGCACTAGGTTCCGTGACATGAATACATTCGCTCCCCTAAACACCTTTGCCATGATCATCCATCCACTGTTGCTTGATTGTGTGACTGTTGGGAAAAGAGAGGGTTTCTGTTTTCTAATTTGGGGTAAAAACTTATTTGAAATTGTGTATTTCGTTGAAAATTAACGCGGGAAATTTCTAACGTTTTTTCTTGGCATTTTATCGAGTGAGGTGACATAGCAAAGGTTGTGGCTTGTTTTGTAAAGGTAAAAAGTAAAATCTCAGATTTTGTCATTTTGATCTTATTTGATTGTTTTGATTATTTTAATATGGAAGATATTATTGTATAACATATTTATTTTAGATATCTCATACAATAAAAAAACTTTTAGACAAAGTTAAAATCCTTATCAAAAAGTGAGATCCTAACTCAATACTTAAAAAAGTTAAGTACACTCAGGTTCCCATTTTGATTAAACTCCCTTGACTTTATTTGTAGTTTTGGGATGATGAAGATAGAGCTCTAGTATTGGTAAAACTACTCATTCATTAATTCTCACATTAGGAGTGGGCCATCATCACTCTATCTTCCATCGTCTTTGATAGCTAGAAAGGTTTTGAGAGAACAAGAATCTTCATTGAGTGAAAAGTGGGGCTTAATCACTATAAGTCAAACTAAAGACATGACACAAGACTAGCAATGTGCTGTGCACTTTCTTGATCGTGCAATATGGAAGATAGTATTGGATAACGTATATATTTTATATACCTTATACAATAAAAAACGGTCGAGGCCGAAAATATAGCTGCAGGAAGTTGTTGCACTCAATTTCTTTGAATGAAGCAGATGTTGAGTAATTATGAATTTGAACAAGGTACTATGACTGTATTTTGTGATATTCAAAAATTTCATTCAACATTCTGGAACCAAACATATTGATATAAGATATCACTTTATTCGAGAGCTTGTAGAGACCCGTGTTGTAACCCTTGAACACATCTCTACCTAGAATCAATCAGTTGACATGTTTACCAAACCCTTAGATGGTCTTAGGTTCGAGTCTCCTCGAAGAGCTATTGATATATGTGTACCTCTTTGATTAGATGCTTAGGTGCATACATATAGTCCATCGATTTCATTCATTTTTGCATGCATCTCATACTCTGCATATTCATTATGTTTGATCTGATTCATTTATTTATAAAAAAAGAGGGGAATATTTTTTTTACAGCTACTGGAGATTATATAGTTTACTTGAATATGCTTTTGTGACCAAATATGGATACATGTGATGAACTGTAACGCAGTTTCCATTGCTTTGGTTAGGTTTAATATGGGAAAAGAATCTGTACATAAGATGTGAATAATGAGAAAAAAAAATTATTATATATACTTAAATTCAGGAGGAGGAAAGTAAAATCTACATGAAAATAAGAGTTGCATTGTTAAATAGGTCTAGTGGGTTTTATTTTCATTAATAGAGGAAAATACTTACTCTGTAGTGATATTTAGCATGTCATTTCTCACAAATTTAAGGTTTGAAGTATTGCTCACATGGAATTAGTGCCACTTTTCACACATGAAACACTTATATTTTACTCCATTTAACCTTGATCTGAATATGTGGGAAAGTTTTTATATTCATTGATTATGTCTTACTTTACGTGTGATCAAATTGCATTTTTGAGTTAACATATATGTTGGAGCGTGTGCCATAATTTAAAAAATGCTATATTTAGAAATTTTCAAAAATAAGGCACTATTTGTGTCAATAAGTTTTCGCCCATTTAACATTGAGTCATCGCTTTAGCGCCAAAAGTAGAGGCTTTTTTGCTCGTCTAGCGCTCGACTCTCGCTCGAGCAACAGCCAATTTTTTGAATTAAAACACATAATCCTAGAATTCCATTTTTCATCCTTTCCTTTCCTCTCCTCTCCTCTTTCGCGATTTTCTCTCACAAATTCTTTGAATCCATCTCCAAAACTTGCTTTCCTTCACTCATTGAACACCCTTGCATCAACATTTCAGTTTCATAACGTTAAACAATTATCTAATTCCACGAATTTCGAAGGTTAAATGGAAATCCCTAACTTTTGCTTTTTCGAATTTTTTTGGAGTTTTTGATTTCTTTTTTATTCTTGCACTAATTCATTCATTTGCAAAGTATGTTTAGGATATTATAATGTGTTCTCATGCCTAATTGCATCATTTAGTTCAAAAAATTTCGAGTTTGAATATTAAAACTTACAAATTAGGGTTCTTCGAGTTTTGGGGGGTTTTTTATTTTGGATTCGATTTTGATGGGGACTGGGATAGGATTTAGATGTTGGATTGTTGAGTTTTAGATTGCATTGGTTGATGAGGTTGTTGTTGTTGGTTGTATTGTGAAATGCACTTCATGCTTCACACACACACACACACACCACTTTTTTGATGTATTGTCTCATCACCATTTTTTATCAATTTTTGACTCATAATGGACCAAACACTTCAAGCACACTTCCATGAACACGTCTAGGTAGTCACATTGCACTTTTGGCTTGGTTTTCATTGAATTTAACGTTGATGCAATATTACCAACGTTTTCCCTTTGTCATCACCCTAAGTCTAGGCATAGTGTCACACAACATTAAGGGACCGCGTCACGACGTCAAAGCAGTGCATCACCCCTGCATTAAGACACCATGACACCTTCGTCCATGTCTCATGTCACTTAGTTAGTTGCCTTTGTCCACTAGTTATCTAACTTAGTTTTGCATCATTTTGTGTACAATGGATACTTTTGCATCGTTTTGTGTTAATTGGACAGTTTTGCATCGATTTGCATTTTTATGACATGTTTGTCTAGATTTTGGTGTATGTGGGCTACTTTTGTACCGTTTAGCATTCATATGGCATATTTGTCTCGTTTCATGAACATTCTTGCATATCATTAGTTAGTTTTTCATCGAGGTATATAGTATCTTTAGTTGCATCTATTGATGTGTTTGTATTGCAAACTTGTCATAAATACCGCCTAATGTAGCAAAGACTACCTCAAAGACATTTAGTGCTCCAACTTCTTATAGTAGGTTTAGATTCATCTCTTCTACTGCTCGGGATGACTTTGGGACTCAGTTTTCCTTGTGCCCTATTCTGGTAGAGCGTGAGGTAATCATTTCTGAATCTCGTTGCCATCTTCATCTCGCGTGGATTGTAGCCTTTACTTGTTAAGTTGTCTCCCCCGCCTAGTTTCCTTGTCCGGGAGTTCTATGCTAATATTCACGATATTAGTGGGTCAAGTTTTAAGGTCTTTCTATAGGTAAGACACTTAAGATCAATCCCGATGTCATATCCAGTATTATCTACATTCCCGGGGTTGTCCACCCGTTATTCCAATAATTGTTAGTTGAGACTCTCCCTGTGGACTCTCTTGTCCGTTCGACACTTTTTAACAGCCCTTTAGGAGGGGGTCTGATTGCAATTCGTACTGGATCCCTTTCGACTGATCGATAGATTTTGTTGCTTATTCTGTACACAAATGTGTGGCCAGTTTTCCATACATTTTCCTAACCCATAGATAGGGCCAGATTTCTTTATGCTTTTTTACATGGTGACTCCATAGATCTTCCTACTTTCATATGCCATCAGATTTTACGTACCTTTCATGTGACTGGTACTAGGATTGGCTTTCCATTTGCTTGTCTGACTCATTGGCTTGTGTCGAGTCTTGGGGCTAGCTTTCCAGATGGGACAACATGGAGGGTTTCCCGATTTATTGGCCATATTATTACTTCACATAGTAAATCTCATGCTTCCTCTGAGCTAGTTGATCCGACTGTGCCAGCTAATCTTATTGAAGATTTACTTTCTGTTGACCCATCTGATATTCATCCATCTCGATCTGATATTCCTACTTTCACCACTGACATTCCATCGTCGTCTACTTCTGATCTACTACCACTACCACCTACTGATCATATTCCACCATCTACTTTTGTTCTTGTTGATCCTTCGGTAGCACTTATGAGACATATGTCTGTGTTGATCGAGCAGCAAATTCGTATGATGGCGGAGATTACACAGCTAAAAGCCACCACTGACCGCCACACGACAGAGTTCGCTACACTTCGAGATGTTGTCGGCTATCTTTAGCGAAGATTACGTTGGATCAGACGGTATTGGGATGATGGTGTTGATTCCGATGAGGGGACAGATTGAGATAATGCTGCTGCTAGTTAGTTGTTAGGGAGCCCCTTACCATTTGTGACAAAAATGGGAATAGGTAGAGTAGCAGTATGCTGTTTTTGTAGATATGATATTTTATGTTTAGCTAGATTAAGTTTTGATATTTAGTGATATTGATGTTTGTTTTTGGTGTATTGATTAACAATGATATTGCATCTTAATTTAGCTAGCATGATTTTGTATCTATTGATGACTATCTCAACAACTTTTATGTCTTTTACTGCTTTATGTGCTTTTACATTTAGTATTTGAGTTGTTATTTCTGGAAACGGGTTTGACAAGGAGAAAAAAGCTTCGGTTGAGCCAGTTGGTTTTGGGTAGATTAGTTTGGTTTTCTTTGATTTGTAATACATGTTTTTGCCACAAAATGCAAAACCGGGTGGAGGGTTTGTTAGGTTTTATAATTTTTGTCAATCTTTAGACAAAAATATAGTTGTAAAAGAGTTTTAAAAGTCAATGTGTAGGTTGTATAAATGAATTGATAGTCCTTGTGTTCGATTATGGAACAAGAAGAAATAGTTGTCGGATTTTTGCTAGCCTGCCACCAAGTTGTTGCTCGAGCGTCCAAAACAGAAATACGTCGCTAGCTTGTCGCTCAAGTGGAGCACTTGTTGCTGGACTATTGCTCGAGCAACGATGCTAACCATAAAACCCTAGTTTGCATTTTTCGAGAATCATATCTATCTTATACTACCCCAAAACATAAATACTATATATACCTAAGCCCCACTTCGTGAAAAAATTGGTTGAATATTATTTTATCAGAGAGATTGCTTTCATCACATTCTACATATTATTCAATCTCCATTAATCCAACTAAAATCATTAAAAACATCAAACTCATATAATCAAAACACGAAAACCCAACTTCCGCATAATCTGTCAAAGTTCTAAAGATCGAGAAAGGTGATCGGAGTTTTGGTTGAAGGAGAACAGGAGTTATCAAGTGATTCACATGAGATAAACGATTCCAGAATGTCAGGAGTTGGTATAGAAGTACGCAGTCCAAGAGGGCCGTGGTGATTACAGTCAGGGGGTCAGAAAGTACTACGATTTAGTCAGTCTGAACAGTCTGTAAGTCTTCATCACTTATAGTGGATACTATTGGCTTAGGCCCGGAGTTTTTATCCCGCGAGGGATTTTCTCCGTCAACAATTTCGTGGTGTTGTTTATTTTTATGCAATATATTAATTGCGGTAATTCAACTTAGAATAGTGTTGCATGTGAATTCATCTTAATAAAATTAATAATTGTAACTTCCTGCTGTTATTAATTAACAAATTTAAATTCCGCATACAAACACCCATTCACCCCCTCTAGGTGACTCCCATAAGACCTAACTCTTCCACTTCTTAATAAAATTAATAATTGTAACTTCCTGCTGTTATTAATTAACAAATTTAAATTCCACATACAAGCACCCATTCACCACCTCTAGATGACTCCAATAAGACCTAACTCTTCCACTATGCTAGGGGCGACCACCTCACGTCTAGTCAAACACATTCTCTTAGTCATCACAATACAACTTGAGGCCAAATCACCTTCGGTTGACTGAAAAGTGAGGCTCATCTTGTACGTCAACGTGACTAAGTTTTGGGTCTAGTTGTAAAACCATTCGTAGGGAATCTCAATTTCATTTTATAGGTTAACCTATTAAGTGAATAATCCAATCCATNAGGGAATCTCAATTTCATTTTATAGGTTAACCTATTAAGTGAATAATCCAATCCATTTATATATAAATCTATATATTACTCTGTCTATTTGATGTGGAACTTTGTTAGTAGTTTTCAACAAATTTATCAAATCTCCAACCCAGGAAGTGTATTTCTCATACTTAAAAGTCACAAGTCCTTGCTATTTAAAACAGATGAATGATTAAAAAAAAAATCGTTTTGATCAATTAACAAAATATTTGTACCTATACATGTAAACAAATATTAAATGAACCTCAGAAATTTGGACTTTGATCAATCAATCACTCTTCTTTTATCAGCAATGTTTAACAAGGGCATGTAACAAATTGATGTAAACATTGCTTGATTTGGTCAATTTGGACACACATAAGTTATACATGGTCAAATGTAGTTCCAGTTTCATTTTCACTTGAAGTAATGCTGAAGAACGTGTGGTCCTGCTATCTTTCACCATCGTGCAATAGAGATTCTTTGTTTATTAAATGTCGTTCGACCAATTCAAATTTCCTCTTAACAATGAAATGAACTTTTGAAGCTATTGCTCTTTGAGAAGGATTGCCAATATGAGGACTGGTATAGTCGAGTTTGATGCTCTTCTATTAGTATAGTGTTTGAAGTCAATGTTTCGATTGTGAGAAATGCTACATGTCCTCGAGAATTTCTATTAACACAATAAGCTCATGTTTGTCTCTCATTCTTTCAAAAAAGAATCACTATTCAGAACAATATTTTTTCAAAAAAACAAAAAATGGCCACCTAACATGGGCTAAAGGGAGATTTTATTGCATTTGGACCTCACTCAAATTTGCAGAGCAAAAATTTTGTGCAATGTTTTTGCCTTTATGATTAAAACTATGAATGAAATGTATGTTATATGGTTGTGTTTAAAATATTTTTAGAATGAAATTACATTCCACATTTAACAACGTTAAATTGGAGTCAACTTATCAATTTATTATGAGCTTGTATGAGAGGGATTAAAATCGGATTAAAATTGAAAATATAGCAATTATTGTTGACTTTTATTAAACGAGTGAAACTCAATAATGACTATATTTTCAATTTTAATTGGATTAAAAGCTCTCCCAAACAAGCTCTATATACAATTTGTGGTCACTTCATTATTTGAAAAATTATTTTTACTTAATTGTGTAGAAGAAATTTAGTCCATGTTTGAACCCTATTTTAAGGGAAAAATAGATTTTGTAATAATGATTTTTTGGAGAATGTGTATTAAAAAGTAGTAAAAAGTTTTGAGTTTCCGTACAAAATTATTTTATTGGGAGAAAAAGAGTTTGAAAAAAAATGAATTTTTAGATAATGGGGCCTCAAATATAAGCTTAGCGATCATTCGAAACCTTATGATAAATAAGCAAGTTATTGATGAAAAACTACTAAGCAACACTTGTACGATATTAGAAGTTGAAATGTGGGCGCGGGTCGGTTCGATTTTT
>CAIGRT010207595.1:0-22258 GCA_903798405.1 Fraxinus platypoda
TGACCGTTTTGAAAGAAATTTCAAACTTCAGTGACCGTTTCTGAAACTTTGAAACTTCAGTGACCGTTTTGAAATTTTCAGGTAACTTCAGTGACCATTTGTGAAATTA
The DNA here is from genome assembly GCA_903798405.1 of Fraxinus platypoda. Classification (NCBI taxonomy): domain Eukaryota; kingdom Viridiplantae; phylum Streptophyta; class Magnoliopsida; order Lamiales; family Oleaceae; genus Fraxinus; species Fraxinus platypoda. The sequence continues at coordinate 110 of CAIGRT010207595.1, forward strand.
ACCCCTTAAAAAAATCAAACTAGCCCAAATCACCCAAGCTCATGAATTATATACAACAATGAAGGTTTTGATGTTTAGAAAAATAAAAATAAAAAAATTGTAGAATTGAAAATTATCTGCGTCGAGTCTCCTTCTTCGGTCTTCATCTAGTTTTACTAGCAAGTGATATTAGTAATGTACAATATTGAATTGTTAATGGTTGTGATGATGAGGAGATTAACGATAATATCTTACCATCTACAAGAAATAATAGAAATTCTCGAGTTAAAATAAGGGAGCCCGATGAAAATGATTTTGCATTGGATGACAGAGAAGATGACTTGAAAAAAGAAGAGGAGATTGATTTGGAATTCAATAAAGAGTCATACAAGGTTTAGGATTTTTTAAGTCAATTTTTGTGTTTAATTTAATTGTAGGAATTGATTACCAAGTAATTTTTGATCGATATATATATATATATATAGACACACACACACACACTTTGCGTAAGCACGCATATGTTTGTAATGTTTGATAATCGACCGAAGCGATAGCCACACATTACACATTTTCAAACCTTAGTAAACGGTAGTGGTGCATTGGGTTTCTCGTGTAAGTGGTAGCCTTGGCCTCACGGTTGAGATCCTAGATAATCTTCTTTAAGAAAAAGCAAAATTAGGGTGTAAGAGAATTCGATAAGAAATCTAATTGCGATTGATTAAAAGGATGCTCTAAATAAAGAAGATCGATTGTGTTGACATTTATCGTAAGAACTATATCTAGTTATTTTAAAGCACATCACTCGAAGGTCCCTTTGAATGAAGTATAAAGTAATTCATGCTTGTGGTTAATGAACTTTTTGAGTAATGTTATCATTTAATATAAGCTTCAACTATGGCATGTTCACAAGGCCTTATTCCCATTAAGATTTAATGCCTTTTTTTTTGGGCAAATGTTAATAGTCAAACTTCATTTTCAACTACTTATTTCAATGACTTAAAAATATTATTCATTTACTCACAACTAATTTTTATTTATTTCTAATTAAATCGTTTATGAATTCTTTCCAAATTGATTATAAATCACATCTACTAAATTTATAAATTTTGAACATTTAAAGTTCTAATGGGGTGTAGTTTCTCAAATGAACAAAATTGAAGTATAATTACTTGAGCACCATTTGTAGCTATAGAAATTAGCTTGGTTGGAGAAAAAAAAAAACAGATTGTCGAGCTTGATGCGTCCTGCCTTCACCAGCAAACATCATATAAGCATATCTCAAAGGGAGGTGTTTGACGAGTCCCATACATACTCATCCCCTGCTAGTACTGCACTGTATACCGTCTTTACGAGCTGAGTTAGGGGGCTGTGGTTGAATACGTCTGCCTTCAGTCCCCAAAATGGTACTTGCATTCGCATTTCTGGTGAAAAAGGATTTGGTTAGCTGGACAGGTAGGAAGTGTTGTAATATTGTTCCATTATATAATGACAAGTGATTTGGAGTGATCAAACATCCATGTGAGGACGTTAAGTAAGTGCAAAAATAATCGGAAAAAAAAAAAAAAAAAACAAAAAAGGGAGAAAGCAGAAAATTGGCCCAGGCTCTCTTTTGGCAACTCGAGAAAAATTATTTTGTACTGGGCGACCACCCAGTTCAAAATTTTGATCGTTGGATTTGAATTTTCTGGTTACGTTTTGATTGTTTTCACACCTTTTTTTACTTGATTTTAACTCCCTTTCATGCATGATGATTGATGTTCTATATATATGGATGGTTTTCATGTTGGAAAAACAATTATTAACATCAAATATATACACTTACATCCAAATCAAAGATTAAACGCAGATTTCTAAAGTTGTTTTACAAGTTCTTATTTCAAGTTCATATTGCTTGATTTGAACTTAAATTAAGGTTGGTTTACTCCTGCAAACTATTTGTCGTTAAAACACTCATTCTGGTGACGGAAAATATCTTTCGAGGACAGCGATTATCATGGTGTTTAAACCTTCCTTTTGGTGGATTCAAAGTTATTGGTTTTCTTGTTCTTCATCATTTTGTACAGCAAGAAGCGTAACTACCAAGGACGAGGATCTAACATGTTGTTGCATAGCTCAGCAGTTGAGGTAGTTGATCCTGTTTGTTAAGGGATATATATCACATATCGATAAATGATGTTGACACAAATCAATTAATAAAGATCTTGGACTACTCCTCTTAACAAGATTGACCTTTTAAGATGGAACTCTAATTCTTAATATGGTATCAGAGTCCATTATGCTCAAACGAGCGATTCGATCCTGTTAAGACTCTAAAATGAGCACGTGAATTTCAAGATTGGTCTATTCAAATGAGCCACCATTTTGTGGGGGGNGATTTCAAGATTGGTCTGCTCAAATGAGACACCATCTTGCGGGGGCGTGTTAGAGGATATATATCCCACATCGATAAATGATGTTGACACAAATCAATTAATAAAGATCTTGAGCTACTCCTCTTAACAAGGTTGACCTTTTAAGATGGAACCCCAATTCTTAACACTGTTGATAGGTAATCATTAATGAATCTGTGGTGGCTAGTGTACTTAAGATTGTGTGAAGTGTGCTATCACTCTAGAGGGTTCTTGAATTTGAGTTTGTGTTAACAGGAATTGAGGCTGAGATAATTGAGATGGAGGTGCAGTGTTTTTTACATAGCGGAGGCAAGTAATAGCCTGGTTGACACCAATTTGGTAAGTTGAGGAGGTTGAGATACTAGGGCAAGAGCCAATTACTAAACGTGCTTGTCTTACGTGTTATCACTCTTTCCAATAGAGAAACTCGTTGCTCTATTGAGGTCTGGTTGCCAAAATGGATTCTTTTTGCACAAGCTGCAGTTTAATTAGTTCCTTACGAGTTTCAGGAAGTTCCTCCTTTCTCTTAGGATCTGCACTAGCCTGTGGATCCGTGTTAAATGAAATAAGAAACTAGTCATGAGTAGCACTTCAACCGTGTGACTAGTTTACAGAGTCAGTTTAAATGACCGGAACAAAGTAAAACTAATGTCACATACATCAAGATAACGTGTATATTAGAAATGTACATTTTAAAACCGTGTCACCCATATCCCTAATCATCGGAAAAAAAAAGTTTATCTGAACATTAAATGACCATGTGACATAACCTGACGATAGACTATAAGCGTAAAATCGTTCAAAAAAATTTCCTTTATTTCAAAACAAATCAGATTATGACTTCAATTTTCATTTAAAAATTCGAATATGGTTAAATTCCTTGATATTCATGAAACCTTTTCCTTAGCTTGAACCCGTAGTGTTAAATGACCATTAATGTTTAAATAAACGTTTTTTGTTAACTGGGACACGAATGTCACGATTTTAAAAGTTAGAGAATGTGTGCAACAAATGGTAGGTTGATGTCATAGTTGACATACTTTTAAAAGGTTAGGGACCCGGTGTAAAATTTACCGTACAATCAAACGTGCTCCTCGACAAACTATAAATATATACAACTCGCTATATCTATCCATCTACGCTCTGTCTTCCATTTTTGTCACTCTCTCTGTAATTTTACTGTGAGTAGCTATGGCATCTGGATCGTCATCGAGTCGGCCTATCCATCCCGGGTCCAAACCGTTTGCTATCCCGTCAGATGATGTTCTCTGCTCCTACGAGGATTACGGCAACCCGGATGGGAATAATGGATACCCTCCCGACCCGTCGATTGGAGCTAGTTCCACTGAGGTATTCACTGTCTTCGAATTCTTTTAGTTTCATATTATTCTCTTTTAAGGTTTCTGATTTTTAGAGCTATTATGGGAAATCGAGTGTTGATTTTTGGTTAATCTTAAATTTAGTTAAAGCTTAAAAGCCGCTATTTTGGAGTTAGGATGAATTGAGATGGAAAACCAATAAGTAACAGTAGATAATTTAAGAGGAAAGAAGTAATATTTTGTACACATGCCATGTATATAGCTTTAAACTGCTGTTTTATTGCAAGGTCAACTTTTTTTTTTTTTTTTATTTTTTTTTTTTTTGTGTGTGGGGGTATCTTACATCTGTAGTTTTGAAAGTTTAACATGGATCAGGAGTGCAATTCAATGACTTCACTGGCGAAAATGAATTGTCTGAAGTTAAATGAGGAACGCAGGGTACATAGCCAAAAATTTTCATTTTTATTATCCACAGAATTTACAATTATGATCAGCATAATTGAGGTCCAGTTCATCTTATGGTTGATGAAATTATATTAATGTTTGTCTTGCATCTTTGTTTTAGTTGTCCCTTATATGAAAATTTCAGGTGTCTTATTTTGATAGAAAATGAATTTCCTCTACATCGAATGCTAAACTTAAATAAATAAAAGTGTCCCATATCTAGTAGCTTAAGCTTTTAAATGAGGTGGTTTCCAAATGATATGAGAGCCAGCAAGGGTACTAAGTTCAAGTCCCTTGTCACTCATTGTGAAAATTGTGCACTTGTTAGGTCTTTGATAAATAAATAAAAAAATCATCTAAACTACACTTGAGAAGCCTGTTGAATGCTAAATATAAACGAAAAAATGTGTTTACTTTCTAAGATCCTAAAAGCTATGAGGTGTTCATTTAAGAAAATTTCAAGCATAACCCTTTTTCATTTACTGACCGAATCACTTGACTAACAATAACGGGCTCCACTAGCTGACTTCACTTTTGAGCGTACCCGCATTTTTCCCGGAAAGAGATAGATGGAACAAAACCCTTCATGAAATGAATATAGTCTGCACGTGTGGCGACATGATATAAATATAAATATGTAAATCCATCACTTCAACATTATTTAAAATTTGAGATGAGTAGTCAACAGGTTCCATTCTGATGGATGTATTTAATACATTGTTGCTGAATGCTTTTTCTGATTGATATGGCAAAGAAGCATTCAGACAGAACCCATGTTTTTATACAGAAAAAAAAAAATAAATAAATAGGGGTTTTCCTTTTCCGTCTACTGACCGAATCACTTGACTAACAGTAACGGGCTCCACGAACTGACTTCACTTTTGAGCGTACCCGCATTTTTCCCGGAAAGAGATAGATGGAACAAAACCCTTCATGAAATGAATATAGTCTGCACGTGTGGCGACATGATATAAATATAAATATGTAAATCCATCACTTCAACATTATTTAAAATTTGAGATGAGTAGTCAACAGGTTCCATTCTGATGGATGTATTTAATACATTGTTGCTGAATGCTTTTTCTGATTGATATGGCAAAGAAGCATTCAGACAGAACCCATGTTTTTATACAGAAAAAAAAAAATAAATAAATAAAATACGGTAGGAACTTAGAAGGCAACTGCAATAATTCTAAAGAAAACACAAGAAAAATGAAGTTTAAAAGAGCTGTGTGCAAAACACATACATAGATATACCTTTTAGTTTCAAATAAGTATGCATTTAGTAGATAGGGTGGAAAAGCGCCTGCCTCTTCTTTTGACGTGTCCTCAACAAACTGGTAATTCTTATAAAAATGTTTAGAAGAGTTGTGTGCATGTACACACATAGAGAATATTGTCTGCACATGAGGTGACGTAATACTCAACATAGTTTAAAATTTGAGAGGAGTAAAACATGTGCTTATAGCTTTTAAATATAATTTTTTTTTTCTCTAATTGTTGAAGTTCACTTAAAAAATATTTCTAGCGCCCCTGTTGAAAATCCTGTCTACATCCCTGGTGGCATGTGGGCTACATAAAAAATATTTTAATTTCTCTTATGTGGTTCGAATGTCGTACATTAATGTGCAGGTGATAACAACTATGTGTAACGATCAAAACCTTCTCCCAGTGGAAATGCTTCCACTCGTATAAAGAATCTCAATATGCAAGTACTTTGGCTATGTAGAAATAAATATTTAAAATCTATAACTGCGTATAAATTGTAGTGTAAGGATGTCAGGTGGCGTTATTTGCAGGAAAGGCTTACATGTAGTTTTTCATGTCATCTTAAATAGTGGTTTCTACATTATTAGTGGCAAATAACTGTAGTTCAGGCAATGAATTAGGCGTGTTACACAAGACAAAGCGTTCCTTTCTCAAAATTTTGATATAGGATTTTGGTCAAGCCTCTTATGTCATTGGGATAGATTCCAATGAATATTAGAACTATTTTAAGGGGTTACATGAGAAGGTTTTCGATAGATTCTAAACGGAAGAATGTTCATACATCCAAACTATTGTTTCTAAAGGTGATAAATTCAATTAAAACTTGTATCAATTAATTGTGTTAGAATAAGAGCATCTGAAAAGTTACCATCAGAATTAGCCCCTATTTGACTCTCGTTATTTGAAAACTCTTTATTTCTCGTACTCATTTTCAACCACACATTTACATAATAAAATATTTTGCACTTAAACCCAAAGATTTTCTTTACTTTTTAACTACACATTCTCCAAAAAAATTACTATTCAAAACATCATTTTCCACCAATTTCTCCTTGCTATCAAACAGGGGCTTAGTATTCTATGAAGCTATTACCCTGTGGTTGTGTGTGTGTTGGGGGCTCTGGGGGTGGGGGGGGCTTTAGGGACTTTAAGAAGTCTCCAGTTGTTTGCATCATTTTAATTTTTTTAATATCTTGTAGTTAGCTGTTGTTGTTTGGGTGTTGATCAAAGCTATATTGAGCATCTTAATGGTTTATGCTCTCAATTTAGCAGGAATTCCACAAAAGTAGAATGGCGAGATCATCTGTTTTTCCTTCTGTCTCTTTCGGCCCACCAGAAGATTCTTCTTTTAATCAAGATCTTATCTCTACTGTTGAAAATACTGTGAAGAAGTATACAGACCAACTCATGCATTTTCTTGAAGGAATTAGTTCTCGACTGTCACAGTTGGAATTATATTGTTACAATCTTGACAAATCCATTGGTGAAATGCATTCTGAATTAGCTTGTGATAATAGGGAGGCAGAGTTGAAGCTAAAATCTCTGGAAAAACACATCGACGAGGTGAGTATATATTTTGATTTAATGTATCATGACTTTTGGTCACTGAAGCTATAGAAAACTAGATGAACCATTATAAATCTCCTTTGCTCACGTCTCACTTCATGTCTGTGCGTGTCTCTGTGTCTCGTGTGTTTATGTTTGTACATTTTTGCATCTTTGGTATTCACTTGGAAATACGACTGTATTTAAAGGGCTTCTAGATTGGATGCCAAGGGCCTGGTCTTGTTTTTAGAGTGTTGATACATTTGCTGTTTCTCTGATTTGTCTTGATATGAAGTCCGGCCTACATCTTCAAGTGCTAGTGATGAACTAGTTTCTTATGTTATTTAACGCAGGTCCACAGGTCAGTGCAGATCCTAAGAGATAAGCAGGAACTTGATGAAACTCAGAAGGAACTAGCCAAACTGCAGCTTGTGCAGAAAGAATCATCTTTGGCAACCAATTCTCAACAGAGCGAGGAAGGAGCTTCTCTACCTGCTCCCGATGCCAAAAAGAATGATAACTCATCAGACAATCAAGGTCAGCCATTGGCAGTTGCCCTACCCCATCAAGTAGCTTCTCAACCTTCGGTACCTACTCGGCCAGTTGAGCACCAGCAGCCTCCTGTGGCTCCCCCGCTGTCAATGCCTTCGCAGAGTATGCCACAAGCAAAGGCATATTACTTGCCTCCACCGACTTCATCACAATTATCTCAGGCTCAATATCTGCCAACACAACCTCAAATTCAAGATCACTCTAGAGTGGCAGCACAGTTTACCCAATCTCAAGTAAACCAGCCACAACAAATTCAGTCATTACCTCCATATCAGCAGCAGTGGCCACCTCAGCATGGTCAACCACCACCGCCTCAACTGCCATCTGTGCCTCCACAGATTAGATCCTCATCTCCAGCAGTGAACCCTTCCTACCTGTCTAGCCAACCAAATCCTTCTCCACCAGAAATGACGGCTCCTAATAGCATGCCCATGTTTGTGCCATTTTCGGGTCCATCTCAACCTGGGCCTACTGGTTCTGAGGGTATTATGCCTTATGGGCATGGTGGTGCTGGCAGACCAATTATATCTCAGCCTCCAACACAGCATGTCAAGATTGCATACAGTGCACAATCTGGGGATGTGTATGTACCTAGTGCGACTCGTCCGACACTTCCTATGGGAAACGCTTATACTATGTTTGACGGTGAAGGTGGAAGGACACATCATCCACCCCCACAACCTCACTTCCAACAAAATGCTTATCCTCCTAGTAGCATCCCCCTCCAGAACCCTCTGCACACGGCTAATTTGATGGTTCGTCAACCACAGTTCATGCGCAATCGTCCCTACACTGGGCTGATAGAGAAGTTGGGAAGCATGGGTTACAGAGGTGATCATGTCGTTGGTGTAATTCAGCGACTGGAAGAGAGTGGTCAGCCCATTGACTTCAACGCCGTGCTTGACAGATTGAATGGACATTCTTCTGGAGGTTCTCAGAGAGGATGGTCCGGCTAAGAGTAATCAATCGTCCTAATTGCCTGTATGGTTTCTGTCTTACATTTATCTTGCATCGAATAAATGGTTATAAGATTTACATGTTTTTAATACATGGGGATGATGAGATACTTATTCTTTGTAAATCTCTAATCTCACACAACTAAGCTATGCCCAACAAACGCTTAGTATAGTATACATCCTTCGAAGTTTGCAGTATTTGAGTGGCATATTTGGTTACCAAATTAAAACATTTATGACAATCGAATCACTGAAATTTACTTGATAAAAATGTTGCCAATACACACATTACCAAAGACTTAGCAAACCACTATAGATGTAATATTAATAAATTGAAACAACACAACATTAGTTTAATCAAAGTTGCTAATACTTCCACAGATCTACAATGCTTTAACCAAAAAAGTAAGCATAAATTTGAAATAATTTTCTAAACAACGTGAGATTTTGCTGGGGCTCTTTTTCCTGCCAGAATCTGAGAAATGTGCAAACCTCTGCTAAATGCTTCATTGAATAGAATCCTTGTCTGCATAGACTGAATCCCTGGCAACCAGGACAGGACTGCAACTGGGCTCATCACTATCATTCCAAACATAATTTCATAGACTCTTGCAAAAGAAACAACAGTATCCCATATCACTGATTTCTCCAGAGAGGGCCTTAGTACGAGGGCAATCGAAATAAGTCCCCATCCAGTGGGAATGGAAACCAACAGACTCTTGAAGAGATCAAGAAATCTGAAATTGATGAGCAGCATTGGGGCAATGATCCCAAATATTGTAAGAACATAAATTACAGTCTTAATAAAACGGTAGTAAAGTTGAGCCTTGATGCTGTACTTATTGCCGGCACATGTTAATATTGCGTAAACTCCAAGAACAGCTAGTATGCAGATCCAGGAAAACAAGTAGACAGCAATGCTGTTGCTTCCAGCAGCAATGCTAAGCTTATACATCATCGTGTATTGGAAAAAGAAAAATCGAAGGCTTAGAATTATTTCAGTTACCTTCCCCCAAATACCAGTGGTCCTCAAATGATCTTGTTCTTCATACCACCATTTTTCCCAGCTCTGTTCAGCTTTTGCTGATATGCTACCACGGTGCCATATCCAGTTTATAAATTCATGGAAATCATTTACTGTTTTAAGCCACTCAAAACTTAGAGGATTGAAGATGAAGGGGCTCAAAATCCAGGACGCTACCAGAAACCAACTGGCTAGAGTTAATGCTAGGTACACAAAACCAGTCCCTACAACAGGGCTGTACAAAGAATATACTGCAAGTATTAGTCCAAGCTCAATTGCCTTCACAAAATGACTGCGAGCATATAGTCTGTAACTCTCAGTAAAACTCTTGTGTTGTACAACGAAGCCGCGCCCAGTTTCTCGGTATTTGGCACCACCATGAAGAAGGGTTCGACCAAAGTAATGGGAACGAGTTCCCAGGGAGAACATGTAGAATACAGATGAAAGTTGGAGCTGTGTTACAATGAATTCCCAGACAGACGTGAGGAAACCATGCTCAACTATATTTTCAACAATCATTGGCAAGAAATTGAAAAGGCCAAGTTCGATGACAAATCCTTGGCTCAAGATAGATAGAAGTGCTGCATTTTGATCCGCCTTACCTGATTTCATTGAACTCTCGAACCCACAGAGGGCCAGATAGAATTGCCCCCACCAAAAGGCATAGAAAGCGAAAACAACCACACATGCATTGAAGAAGAATCCTACTGATGTGTAGAAGAGAGAAAGCATCCTGAAGAAGTCCAGCCTATTACCTAACCTGTAGATAAGATACATAGAAGGGGATAAACAATCATCATTCATCAATGTATTGAAAGAATCTTATAGACGTGAGGAAAAGGGTAAACATCCTTATGAAGTCCAGCCTACTATCCAACCTGTAGACATCTCGGCTGAGGAGTTGCTCTCCACTCCCACTTGCAATCTTGGCCTCAAACATAGAGATCTGATTTAAGCCAACATCCCTACCCTTGCCTAATTGAATGTACTCGCGGTGAGTGATATTTCCACCCCGAAGTGTGCAATTAAATCCAGCAAAGATATCCTCATTGATGTTAAGCACTCTAGAACCCTTGCTTATTCCACCCCGAGTCAGAAACCAAAACCTGTCAAGCACATCTGGATGACCATAATGCATTCGGATTTTCAAAGGGTGAGCCATAATACGCTGCCCAAAGGTCACAAAACTTGTCTCCTGGGCACACATGAACTGAGCAGGTGATGAGACTGGACCTGTAAATATGTGTTCCCGGAGTCCCAATATAGTCGGTTTCTTGATGCCATGGTTGTGCTGGAATTCCTCCAAAAAGTTTCGCATCTTTAGCGCCTCCTCAAAATAGTTGTCTTGGTTCATATCAATGGTCTGGATTGCATCTCCTCGAGTGAAGATGATGGCATGATTTTGATTTTCTGGTTTCCCCTCTCCAAGCTTCAGGGGATCACCAGGTAACTTGATCCGATAGATTTCCACTTCTCTTTGCAGCTTTTTATCATATTTCACCAGGACGGAGTAATACTCTTTTTCAGCTTTCTCTTTGGACACCGCATCAATGTAAGCAACACGGAGAGCTTCATTGTCTTTCAACAGGTTCAAGATTTCTTCAGCACGCTGATCCTTTTCGACCTTCTGAGTTCCATATAACTGACAAGCAACTACGTAAGTGAATTTCATCGGAATGCAAATTTCATCGACTGAAGTTTTTGAAGGGGGTAACATTATTGAGCTCAATCCATCTTTATTATCATTGAGTCTCATGAAATGAAGTTGCTGAGAGCCTTCCATGATGTCTATCTCGTGTGTTGAATCCAGAAAAGCCAGCATGTCAAGACCCCGATTGTAGTACATCATTCCCCTAGTCGTGCGGGCCAGTGTCTGGCCTCTGTAAGATGCCCATAGCCGAAGATCTCTCAACCTAGTTGTCCACAATTCTCTTTCACTTACCATCCCTTCCCGGTGCATTCTCTCTAAGAAGTTTCTCCACTCATCAGCATAGATAGTCTGCAAGTAGTAGAGGATGGAAATCCCATCTTCATTTTCAATCCGGAGTTGTTCCATGCTGTATAGCACTTCTTCGTTGTAATAAGGAGTTAGAACACTGAAGGCTGCCATTTTCTCAATTACGGAAGCACGGGGAATATTCATAAACATGGAATTGCTGAAGAAAGAGATTCGTCGTCTTGCTTCGCGATTTTCGGGAATTTTTAGCATTGAGTCCTCAGATGTGAGAATCGTGTGTAAACGTCGAAGACATCGATAGAAAATCTGATTATCTGGACTAGGCAACTCAACAGCCATCTCAAAAAGAACTCTTGCACCCGAAACTGTTGTTCGAGGAAACAGACCAGCCTCCCTCAGCTGATAAATATGTCTATATTCTTTCGAAAAATCTTGAATAGCAGCCTCGTAAAGGGCCTGCAGAGCATTCACTACCTTGTTAAGGTCTTTAACAGGAGGCTTGAGTACTAGATTGAGTAGATGGACTAACTTTTCATGGATATTTTCAAGTGCAGCCATCTTGTTGCATTTCGTGAATTTCTCCAATTGAATCCACTGATCAATTTCTTGAAAGAATGTTTTGACAATGGAATGCTCCTCACTGTCATGCTTGACGATGGTCAGCAAGAATTGCCTCACACTGTCATATGCTTCAATAACTGCACAACGCATATATTCATTCTTGCTGATCTTAACCCAAAGCTTTTTATCAGGAGCATCAGAAAGTCCTTTTGCCCATCTGAGAGCGAGCCGCACCTCATTGCATAGGAACGCACATGGCCATTGAATCACCCTGATGTTCCAGTATCTTTTAGGCATTTCCAACAACTCGACCTCATGATCACTGATAATGTCCTCCTCTCTGAATGTCATAATTATTTCATTCCATATCATAACAAATTTGTAGGCCTCGACCTGGTTAGGTTCAAATTTTCTAAAGGGCCTGCCAAACCCATACCTTTGTTTCAATTGGTGAATGGCTATCCTGAACTTGCTTCTATATGTTCCTCTCACGTTCAACAGCTGTTCCTCGGGCAACAAGTTGAACCGAATTGCACTAGCAAAGTACTGAAACCGTAACCTCAAATGCCGCATGTTCTGAATCTCACCCAGACGATTAAACAAACCAATTATAGCACCAAGAATTGTAGAGTAAATTGAAAACCAAATTTGCAGATCCATCAGGTATATCAAAACAACTGGAAGCCACAACAACCCCAATGCAGATCGGTTGCTGTGTTTAAAGAACTCATGCCACTCAAAATCAATGTTCTTGGTATGCAACAATGTCTTCGTAGATCCAATCATGGGCTTGATTTGCAAGAAATAACTGTAGGAAAACTTTGTCCCCAGCACAAATATCCAGAAGATCATATACTTTATACTGTCCGTGAATTCTTCCCTAAGCCATCGACCAACGAAAGTTCTGTCCTGAAACCACCAGGACAGCAAACGAAAGATCCTCCAATTTGTATTCTCCAAATAATTCCCAACACAAGGCAGAAAGAACAAAACCAGAGCCAAAATTTCAGGGGCCATAAAAACTAAAGCAAGCTCACAAAAATTCACCACTCTATGATTCACTTCAGGCGACCACCTCCCATCATTACTTCTTTGATCCCAAATCCTCCCATAGAACATCATAAAAACCCAAATCCACCCAGCAGAAACTACAATTTTCAAAACCATTTTCATACCTAACCATTTCATCTCCCTCGAAACCAAACTATAGTGCATTGCTGCATAGAGTAATGAATGCAATAATCTCATTGCGCTCCACGTGAAGAACACAGTCAAGCATCGTGCCTGGACCTCCATACTCTTTAACGCTTCCCATGGATAGCCCTTCTCCTCCCACGCTACAATTACTGCTGCTTGAATGAATAAAATTAACATAATCCACAACTTGTGGAAGCTCTGAAAAATGTTCCAAAACGATCTCTGCTCCACAAACCCCGTTTTCCCCACCTTCTTTTCGTTACTTCTTGTCATGAAAAAAGTACCCAAAATATCAATTGGCCACTTTAGATCCTTAAAGCACCTCCTGCTCCAAAAGTACTCATTTATATCATCGTAATTTCGCCACTCGGAGTGCGGTGCAGTCCCATTTCTACTGTTCTCGACTTCTACCCTCATTGCATAATAAAGGGGCTTAACTATTTGGTCAAAAAATGCATTTTCTCGAGATAACCAACTCAAAAAGGGCCTCCCCGTGTTATTATCTATATAATCTTCCAATATTTTATTCAATTCCATCGCCATATGGTGAAAAATATAGCAAATGCATTCGGGAACAAAACGTAAATTAGCAGACTCGCCCCATATTAACAAATATAAAGACACGTACAGAAGCTCACGCTGGACGTTAGGCCTGAAAGCCAAGGTTGAGCAAGAATCTGAGAGCTGGACATTTGGTCTGATGCCGAGGTAGGAGCACCAGTCGGAGTAGTTTTCCAGGAGGCGGCACCGGAAGTTTCGAACAATGGAAGGATCAAGAGAGTCCAAGTTGTCAGGTGTAGGGAAGAGGCGCATTTGTGCATCGGAGAGATGCAGGACAAGGTGCTCTCTTTGGTTCTTGACATTGGAGGACTGAAAACCGAAGTGGAGGCCTAGCCAGTCGAGGAGATCATAGTCCGGATTCCAGGACAAGAATTGTGGCGGGCGGAGGTCACCAACTGCGTGCAGGGCGGCAATGGCAAGCCGGACCTGGGGAAACCGGCGGCAGGGATGATCAGCGGAGAAGTTGTCTAGTGGGATAATATTGTAAACCTCTTCGGATACTGCAGCATCATCATTTTGGCGATTCATCATCAAGTTCAATTCTTTGGCATAAAAGATCTTTACATGCTAGGATTGTGGATGACTTTAGAGACGACTTTGCATAGAGAGTGAAGAGTTTAAAATTTTAAATTGATGGTAGGTTGGCCATCGAGTTCACCGGATACTTTTTGTGTTATTGCATGTATTTTATTTGTCAAATTGTGCTGTCAATAATGTTGGCGTTAGCAAAGGAGTTAATTTAATCAATGGCCACCAAACTTTGTTATGGTTACTACTTGCTTATGGATCTTTAAAAAATTACTCGTTGCTCACTGAACTTTACTATATAATACTACTTGCTCATTGAAATTTAAAAGTTTACTCGTTACTCACTTAAATTTGAACAAAACTACTCATTGCTCACTAAACTTTGCTATAGATAACATTGATAAATGGTATGGGTGATTAATAGGTAACGTTATTAAAATTTGAGTGAGTAATGAGTATTTTTTTAAATTTCGATTAGTAAACAATAACACATAGCAAAACTCAATAAGCAAAGAGTAACCTTTTGAATTTCGATGAGCAAATAGTAATCTAAGGCAAAGTTTAGTGATCATTGACTAAATTAACTTGTTAGTAAAAAGTATAAATTGTAGAATATTTGTCTCGTGTCATTCATTGTAACTTCGTAAACCTCATATAATTACAAGATAAAAATTTCAGCTAACTTAAATAAAAATTAATTGCTAAAAACTATGGACCGATACATTTATTTTAATTATGGACTAATGTCAGTCCTTCAGAAGTGTTATAGACTGGAATGCTTTGATACCATTTAGTTGTGAAAAATGGAGATGATATCGAATTAGTCCAATACAAAGTTGTTGGAGAAAATAAGATATTAAGCCACAATATGAAGTAATTGATCACAAGAACACAAGAATAAAATAATTTGTAGAGAATTGATATTTTATTATAATATGGAGAAAAAATATAAAAATTATGTATTTACAATATTTCTAACTTCTTTTTTAAACCATAATGAAGAGCCAATTATATATAGGGAACAAATATAGGACGTCTAAACCATAATAGTAGAGCTGTAGTTGAAGTAGAATGCAAAACGGAAAAAATCGCGCAAGAGCAAAACAGGTGGGGCGTCGCTGCAGCGCCACTCTCCGAGCGCCACGGGACCGACGCTGTGACGCTGACTCTTCTGCCAATTTTGCGTCTCTGTCCAAAAACCTTCCAAAAGTGTTTTTCTTCATTTCAAAGTTCTCGTCAAGTTCAACACAAATTCATACTCTCAATAAACTTCCAAATATAACTTCAATTAGAATTTGTCAAGTAAACTTGAATGAGATTTCAACAATAGCATTCCAAATAGAATTTTTCTTAATGTGCACTTTAATTATAACTCTTAATTATTTTCAACAAATAATTCAGGTCATGTCCAAATTCTAACAATTTTTACCTTGACACGAATTCTACTGCAATGAACAAAACTTCAAAGGAAAAGTTCTCCACCTAGAGAGAAATTATACTGTAAGGAATAAACTTGAACTTTTCAATGGAAAAAAAACGAACTTTTCTATGAAAAATTTCCAACTGAAAATATTCTCCATCTTTGCTACCTCACTAGGGGTAAAAGTGATTCAAAGACCACTAAAGAAGGTTGAAACAAGTCTTGTAACAGAAGCACAACTAAGTGCATCAAAATAAGGATCTTAGTTAGAATCAACACCCTTAACCGCATTCAAACCATCAAATAAAGCAACATAATTGTACCTATGTGGAATATTGTGGCAAAAATGGGTTTATTACTAGCACTGAATACAATGACACCGTCGATGATGGTGGCAAGACGGATTTACCTATAACTTTTAAATTCCTCAAAGAAGACCCCAAATTATATTCCAACGGTACAAAATCTAACTCCAAATCCATTTGAGTTCTTTAAATATGGTGATTGCTCAAAGATTCGTTATAACACTGCAAGATATATAAATGGAATTTTCTATGTTCGTTTAACAAAACATTGGCTCATTTACTAACTTTCAGGACTCCGCCTACAACAGTATACATGTACCCTTTTGAATCAAGAGAACTCAAAGAGATAAGATTTCTCTTTCAATTTAGAATATGTCTCACTGCATCAAGTGTTCTAACCGTTCCATTAAATATCTTTATTCTGACCCGACCAATACCGGCTACTCGATAAGGTTTATTATTGCCGATCATAACAACACATTTTGATACTTCTTCATATGTTGAAAACAAATCTCGATTAAGAGTTATATGAAAAGTGTAAGCTGTATAAAAAAATCAAGTTTTGTCAGGTTTGGAGTTATAATCAGACATAAGTAAAAACTCTCAATCACTGTTAAGATTTTTTGCAATATTTGCTTCCCCTGAAGTTTCCAATTGTTGATTTACAATTAATTTTGATTTATTCTACAACTTATAACAATTGTTTATCAAGTGCCCTTTTTTCTTGCAATAATTACAAAATTTAAAGTTTGACTTTGACTTGCCCCTTAAACGGCCATCATCAACAATGAGGCCATCTCCATGACCCTCGGATGCTATAAGACGCTTCATCTTCTCATTTGAATATAGAGCATCATAGACTTCTTCGATGGCAAGAGCATAACGACTATACAAAATCATATCTCTAAAAGACATGTATGAAGCGAACAATGAACACAATAAAATCAATCTCAAATCTTCTTCATCATATTTGACCTACAAGATTTCCAAATCAGCCATGATTTTCTTAAAATCAGTTAGGTGATTCTCAAGAGATGTACATTTTGCCATACGATTAGAATAAAGACGTTGCTTTAGATGCAATTTTCTAGTAAGACTCTTCGTCATGCATAGTTGCTCCAATTTTAACCATAATGCAGGGTTGACTTCTCTTTCAAAACATCTTCAAGAATATTGTTTGAAAAATGAAGATGTATTTGAGATAGGGCATTTTGATCCCCCCGTTGTTTCTCCTCCAAAGTTGAAGTTTGGACATCTTGTCAAATCCCAAGAACGCGTCGTCCAAATTCATCTGAGCGAGTACTGCTCGCATCTTTACATGTCACAAAGAAAATCTTGTATCGCAATCTAATAGCGGAATATCATACTTCCTTGTTGCCATCACGAAATATCAAGACCAAAAATTTCAACACGAAAAGCTCTGATACGAGTTTGTTGCGAAAAACAGAGATGATATCGGATTAATTCATTACCAAATTGTTGGAGAAAATAAGAGATTATAACCACAATATGAAGTAATTGATCACAAAAATACAAGAATAAAATAATTTGCAGAAAGTGGAGATTTTATTATAATATGGAAAATGAATACAAAGATTTGTGTTTACAATGTTTCCAGTTTCTTACTAAATCATAATGAAAAGTCAACTAATATATAGAGAACAAATAGGGGACGTTCAAACCATAATAGTAGAGTTGTAGTAGAATACAAGAAAACTCGTCAAAATGCAGAAAATAGGCATGAGCCGAATAACACCGCCGTTTGAGCGGCGGCTAGCGGCAAGTTAGCGGAGCCCTCTCGCTTGAGCGGTAGGTTAGCTCCAGGTTGGCGAATGCGGTGGGAAAACCCTCAGGTCCACAATTTCAACATCTTCAAGTCCAACACAAATTTCAAATAGGTTTTCAAATATGACTTCAACTAGAATTTGCTAAGCAAACTTGAATAGAATTCCACAATAGCATTACAAATAGAGTTCCACTTAACATGCACTTAATTAGAACTTTTAATTACCTTCAACAAAAAAATTCGGGTCACACCCAAATTCTAACAGTTGTTAATGTAGATTATGAATTTTTTGGATGAATGTCGTACATATTTTTGTTAAAATTAGTTACTAGAATCGTCAATGTTATTTTACCGTTTTAATTTATCCATATTCATCATTTTGTTTTTAATTAATAGATGCAAAATGTTGATTAGTATTTAAGCTTGGTGATTAGAAATGATTTAGGGAGATCAAACATCATGATATTTAGGCTTTAATATGGATGAATGTCTCTATTTAGAATCGAAGTTTCTCAAGTGCTAGCCCCTATCATTGGTTTTATCTTAAAAAACCTAGCTGGGATATAGATCAAAGTTTCTTGTAAAATTAAATTTTATCAACAACTCATCCATTGATTCTTCAACATCAATCGATTATGACCTATACTTTGTTTCAACCAAACTTCATCCTTGTCATGGATAGATCACACATGTATTGTACGCAAGTGATACTTGGAACAACATTCCTAAATTTTCAAGACAGGTCCGACGTCAATTTTACAAGTTTAGCGGCCAAAACTTGACCACCTGAAGGTATAATGAGCGATCAAAGATATCTTTCAAAATATAGTGAGCAAACAAATACGCTTTTCTTTTGTGACAATTTGTATAACGGTATTTGAGTGTCGCCTTTTCATTCCATATGTCATGTCATCAATTCTGTTAGAGGGGTGAAACGAAAACTTGACATTTGAAACTTTAATGAGCAGTCGAATACATAGACATAAGTTTAGTAATTGTTGGAACAATTAACTCATACGTAAATGAATTCATAAATACATGTTCTTATTGGAAGTAGAAAACTCGACAACAAAACTTTTCTATTTTCTCCATCTAGACCTTAAATTTATACAAAGTCGCAATTGCTATAGAAATCGAAATTTTCATGTTCTACCAGTTAAGTCCAAACTCCGGCTACGTTCTTGCACGTCATTTCGCTCATCCAAGACACAATTAAGTAAACATAGCTAAAGTTCTATTGTATCATGGATTGCAGTTTGCAAGAATGAATAATATATACTTTAAAAAATAATTTTTGTAGATCAATAAATATTTCCAACCCAATCTCGAGATAAGAACAAGAACAATAATTATTCATAATTACCCAGAATTTCCATTTGAAATTTTGAAAACCAACTTTAAACAAAATTGAGGTGTTATAATTAAAAAACATATAGTGTGTAAAAACAAATAAAGAAAATAGCCCACCAAAATTCTCAACGCATGTTTGATAACTATTATTTCAAAAAAATTTAATTATCATACACATTTTAAATCATACATTTAAACAATAAAATATTTTGCACGTAAATTTAAATTTTTTTTTTCTACTTTTTAATCACACATTTGCCCTTGTTTTGTACACATTCTTTCAAAACTCACTTTCAACCACACATTTTTCAATAAAATAATATTTTTCGTTACATATTTTCCTTACTTTTTAACCATATATTTTCGATCATATCACTATTTAAAATACATTTTTTCCTCAATAATATCCATCAAACACATAGTATATTAAATATCACATCAAGTGAGAATCATTTTTTTTGGACGATTTTAACCCCACTACAATTTAATTATTTCAATAATACTTTATTTTTCTTTTTCAATGTGTAATAAATACTATAAAATCATTTTCATGTATGAATTTCGTTTTATTAAATCTTAATTAATTAATATTCACATTAATCTAAATTCAATGAATATTGATATACATGAATCTAGAATTATTATAAATGAATGTATTTCTATTCATGTATCTATGAATTTTAATGGGTGCTTAAATTCTATATTAATAATTAATATAGAATATTTGAATTATAGAAGTTAAGTTTTGATAGTACAATTTTCTTTCCTTAAATTTTTATTCTAAATTTTATTTTCTTTAGTTCGTTTGAGATTTATCAAATCCTCCCAATAAATTGGTATCAAATATTACATTTACAATACTTATAAACTATTTCAAAATAACGTATAATACACGTTCAACTCTGACTAATTTTCTAAAAAAATCAATATTCAAGAATTCATTTTTTCAAAATAATGATTATCAAACATGGGCTAAGTTTGCTTTTATATGTTTGTGTGAACAAAATACTTGGATTCATGTACATTGGTTGTACATCACATGCAACATTTCTCCTTGCACTGCAAAATTATGTAATAAAAATTCATCAACAAATAAACAAATAGTTGTTCTTAAGCGACCTACTAATAGGGTAAACAACTTGTTATTTATTGTTCAAATCTTTTATATATATATATAAAAAAAGAGAATAAAGTATATTAGTTTTTACTTTTTTAACCCATTCTTCAAAAATAACTATGGTTTGTATTCATCGAAGAGTCTTTTAAGAATGAGAATCAACTACGTAAAGTCTCTTGTGGTGATCTTTCATTAGACATAATCAAGTTTTTAGGATTACTATGATGGAAGTCAAAGCTCGTGTTCAACATGTTCATTAGTAAATAGGGATTAAGATGAATAAAACAAATTAGACAACTTAAACGAATGATTTTGTCTCATTTTAATGTTATTAAAAACGAATAATTCTACACGAACAGGGCCACGTAGGTCCGGTTGGTGACAGGGGGGCCAACTGGCCCCCGTGATAGGTGGGGGGAGTGCACTGCTTATTAAAAACACGTGAAATGGTACCTTATAACTAATTGGACCATTACTTTTGACAGAGGGACAATGAAACTTCAATTAGTTCCCTAATTGGAGAGAGGATGGAGGGGGAGAGACAGAGAATCTTGAGTTGACCTAGATAAGTTACCTGATTATATAATAATCATCTCTATTAACTTTAAAAAAACCCTTAGATCCTGTTTGACGTGACTTTTGACAAGGAAAAAATGCCGTTGATATTCAAAAGCTATTTTTTAACCCGTTTAATAATTTTATAATTAGAAGAGCTTTTACAAAAAAATGAAAAAATTCAAGAATTTTTTTATAAGAAGCAGAAACAAAAGCAGAAGTTCTGCCAAACGAATCCTTAACCCTTTAAAATATAATTCATAAAAATCATTGATGCATTCTCTTACTTCTTAAAAATAAAATGTAACATTGAAAAAGAAAGGCAATGACGTAGACGAATGTATAAGAATGTTAAACTTTTAAAAAAACATATATATAAATGAGAACTATCTAAACAAGTTAGAATTACAATGACATCAACGTATTAATTCGACAATAGACGAAATAAATATTTCATAATTTATTTTAAAAAAATATTGATGTGGTTTGGATACAAACCAAGGGTTAAATCTATTAATGGCCACTCAACTTTATATTTAATATCACTATAACCACCTAATTAGATTTTATTTCATGATAGTCACTCAATTTCATATAATGTTTAACAATTGCCACCAATTTCATGTAACATTTCACCATGACCAACCAATTTCTTTTTGCCATTTTCACTAATTTTAAAAGGGGTAAAATAGTAACTTTGTATTATATATAAAAAATAAGTAAATAAAAAACAAAAATAAAAGTTTTTTTTAAAATTTTAAAAACATTTATTTTAAAATAAGTTTTTATTTTATTTTAATTTATTTCTCTAATTAACTTTTTTTTTAAAATAACTTTTTATTTTATTTTTTAAGTAACGTTTTTTAAATAAGTTTTTGTTTTGTTTTGTTTTTTAAAAATAAGTTTTTATTTTAATTTTTAAAATTTTATATATATATATATATAGTGCAAAGTTATCGTTTTATCCCTTTTAAAATTAATGAAAATGATGAAAATAAGTTGGGTGATCATGGTGAAACGTTATATGAAATTGAATGGTCATATTAAAATAAAATTAAATTGGGTGGTCATAATGATACTAAGTATAAAATTAAGAGGTTACGGTGGAACAAAATAAAATTGAACGATCACGATGAGATCAATACTAAGGATAAAATTGAGAGGTTACGGTGGAACGAAATAAAATTGAATGATCACGATAAGATCAACACTAAGGATAAAATTGTGTCTATTGATGGATTTAAACATGTAAACCACCGAAAAGTAATGGAGACTAGAAAATGAATCTCTTATCTCTATCTACTTTGCGCAGTAATAAAAAGTCTTGCCGGCTG
>CAIGRT010207598.1:0-11740 GCA_903798405.1 Fraxinus platypoda
TATGGTTTTGTATATGTATGGCTCCAGCCGGTTTCATCATTTGGTTAATGAAAAGCTAAGTTCTTCTTCTTCTTTGTTTTCATATTCTATCAATATGAACGAGTGTCGTAGAAGAAGAAACAGTAGCTTTCGGTTTTCCCTTATCAGCCGTGGCTGCGTCCTTTCTCTTTAGTGCCTTGTCTCTATAAAACGAAGTAATTTGAAACATTAACAATATAACATTATCAATACAATACTCATGAAATTCCAAATGCATCAGGATTTACAAGAAAATATAGGGATGAAAGAGGACTCATGCAGCCTACAAGTGGATGTATGTTGTAACCTGTGGCTATGGGATTTTTTATGTAAATGTTGTGCAAATGTCAAACTGAGCATATGGGGGTAATTTTGGAGTGTGTACTATGTGTCATGGGAAAATGATGTTAAAATTCGTTCTTAAGTTCATTGGAGCATTTTATCAGACATGCTGCGGGCGTGTTAATATTTGTAATTTGGAAAGAGTGTTAGACGTGTAATCACCCAACATATTTATTCATAAAAATAAGCCAACAAACACCTAAGTCATACGAAGATCTATTCCTATTCAACAAAAATCAACTAAAGCATGTTCAAGTGAAACAAGAAACATAATTTTCAAAAGCTCTAAACTTACCTTGTTATGATATTTTCTTTTGCAAGAATAGATGAAGAAAGTGGTACCTTTCTCTTGAATAATGCTCGAATTTTGTGTTACAAAGGTGGATGGTGATTTACGTGGGAAAATGGGAAATTTTGCGAGAGTTGAAGGAGAAAAAATCAGATTTGAATGTTGGGGCTATTTTTTTTTTTTTTAAAGTCGAACAGACCCTGGTAGTGATAACCTTGCAATTGCAATGTCATATGATGAGCGACATGGCTAATTGAGAATTAAAATATGTGATTATCATTGGTGGCCGTGTAAGCAAGGTCATGAGGCCCATGCAATCATATGGACCACCAATATGATGATTTTCTCTTTCTTCGTAGGATTTATATCTCGAATTCCCTGGTTGACCCCACCCTCAAAATTTGTGAAGGTTGAGTTCTTAAGGTATATACGCTCTAACACATAATCTATTCGGGTCATCAACTAACTCCCGAAAAGTCATGTTATAACAACTTTAAGTCCAAGATTCCCGTTATACACATCAAATTCACTATTTTCACAAATGGACACATAAGTACACATCCAATCCCTCGGTCACTATACAATGATCAATGTAAGATTCTAGACTATACATGACATCCTAGATGCCTTATGCTGGTGGAAGAACATGACCTAATTCTGCCAAATACACAAAGCAATAAATTTATGTAACTCTAATTCATATAAAGCCCCTGTTTGATCCATATTCTTCCCAAAATTCATTCTTTCAATACTCATTTTCAACCACTCATTCTTCAATAAAATAATATTACACGCAAATTCAAAAGTTTTCCTTATTTTTTAACTACATATTTTTCATCACATCACATCATAAAATGCATTTTCTTCTCAATAATGTACATCAAACACCCCAAAGCATAGTAAATAAAAGAGAAGAAAATTATGTTGCCTTCCAACGGACTTTTCGTTGGAGAAATCCCTTCCCCAACAAGCCTTCAAATGGTTTCAGTTGACTTTGAACCTTCTCAAGCCATCATGGGAGACCAACTCAATCATGCCACATGAAAAGATTGCAACAACCATAAACGACTTGATCATCAGGATCGTAACTTTCTTGGAAATAGTTTAAGATGGGAATTGAACATCAACACCTGTTCACCAACCTCAAACTCCTTTATGCAATGATCATGCCAGTTTTTATTTTCTCCTTCCTTTGAATTCATATGATCCTAACTGAAATTTATCCATCTCATTAATTTGTTGAAAAATCCTCTTTTTCCTGGCTACCTTCATGTCAAAATTCAAGTCACGTACAACCTAATAGGATTTGTGTTCCAACTCAACTAGAAGGTGGCACACTTTCCAAAAACCAAATAATATGAGGACATTTTGATGGGTGTTTTGAAATCTGTACGATAAGCCTACAATGCATCATCTAGTTTCTTTCACAAATTTGTATGAGATGTATTCACGTGGCTTTAAAAATCTACTTTAACTCCTGGTTTGAAATTTTCACTTGCACACTAGTTTGTAGATGATAAGGAGTTGGGATGAGATGTCGAACCCCATACTTAGCATGAAAAGACTCAAATTTGTGGATGTAAAATGCTTACCATCACTAATAATAGCCCAAAGAGTGTAATATAGTGAAATAATGCTCTTCTTAGAAACTGAACCAAAACTTGAGTCTTTTTTTTTTTTTTTTTGGCAAAGTTACAGTTTCTACGAATTTGGACATGTAATACAATGTTGCCAAAATATACTGTTCTACAAATGCGGATGAAAATTGTCCCATGAAATTAATGCCCCAAACATCGTATAACTCTATGTCCAAAATAATGCTTAAAGACATTTCATTCTTCCTTGAGATGTTTCCTGTACTTTAGCATTTATCACACTTCAAAAATAAGGCATGAGTATCTCGAAATAGCATAGGCTAATAAAAACTAAATTGTAGAACTTTTGCAGTTGTTTTGGCTATCCCAAAATGACCAACATATGCAGATGAGTGATAGTACTCTAAAAGCTTTTCCATCTCTTCCTTCCGTATACAACGGAGAATAATGTGATATAGACCTCTTCCATACAGGATCATCCTAAAAGTATTTTTGATTTCACTAAAGAACTTTTTCTTCTGATGACTCGAATAGTTTGGTGAAATGATAAAATTCACTAAATAGTTCACGTAGCTTGCATACCAAGGTTCCGCCCAATTTGTAGAAGTGTCTCATCTGGGAATATTTTTTTTATTTTATCTTTCTGATCCTACTCTTGCAACTCAAGGAACGATAGATGGTTTGCTACCAAGCATAGTTGTATATCTATTTTCACATCGAACTTTACCATAATTGTTGTTACTACATGCTATAATTTCTATTACTTTTCTCGAATGAATAGAAATCACAAATCTCATCAATTAATGACCAAAAAAAACTCAAAGGCATTAAAATCCTAACAATCGTTCAAAACCAAACAAGTAATTAAGGTCGAAATCTAGAAATTAATATGAAATCATTATAATATAGTGTTCACCATTATTCTGGCGTCGATACAATTAGTCAAGTATCATTGGATTACAAAAATATGATTTGGATATAAAATATATCACCTAACATTAAATTGTGAAAATGAGGTGGAATTTAATCTGAAATTTTGAATCTCTTCAATTCTTAGAATAATCTTCTCTGAAATAACGAAGTTGGACCCAACTAACTCCTAGAAAGGAGGTGAATAGGTGATTATGCGGAATTTAAATTTACCATTTAATAAAAGCAACAAGTCACGGTTATTAATTAATCCAGGTGAATTCACATGCACAATTATCCTATGTTGAATTACCGTAATTAATAAGTTACTGAAAAGTAAATGACACTTGAAAATTGATGACGGAGAAAACCCGTAACTGGGTAAAAAATATGGGCCCTAGCCAGTAAAAATCCACTATAAACGAATCAACTTACAGTACTATCAGACTCGACTAACTCTAGTACTTTCTGACCTCCTGATTGTAATTATCAAAGCCCTCCTGGATTGCGTGCTCCTGCACCAACTCTCGACCTTCTGAATTCGTTTATCTCATGTGGATGAATGAGAACTCTGCGTTTTCCAACAACTGGAACTCCGATCCCTATCCTTGATCTTCAGAACTCTGACAAATGATATAGAAGTATGTGTTTTGGTGTTTGCTTTATGTGAAGTTGATGTTTTTCAATGCAATGATGAAATCAAAATGAAGGTTGAACTCTAGGAATGATATAGATAAAGTAATCTCTTGTTTCTCTCAATGTTCAACTCTGATTTTTTCGAATGGAGGCATGAATATATAGTGTAGAGGTTTTGAGTAGAATGGGCCGGATAAAAATTTTAAAAAATGCGACTTAAGTTTTCTCGGAATACAATGTCGCTCAAGCGACAGCTCAGTGACAGTCAAGCGACGGTGTTTCGCTCAAGCGAATTCCAAGCGATAGGCGGCCGACGCAACTTCTATTTTTATCGCTCGAGCATCAGCTGGGCGATAGGCGAGCGAAATTATGATGACTCTTTTCTCTTCGTTCTATACTCGAATCTTAGGACTTCTAACTTACTACTTGACACTTTGATTTTTAAAAACTCTTTTACAACAATAGTTTTGTCAAAAGATTGCTAACAACTTTAAAACCTAACAAACTGCCCCTTTGGCATTTTGCGACAAAACATGTAATGCAAATCAAATAGATTTAATCTAATCTACCTAAAACCATCTGACTCGACCGGATCTTGCTTTTCTTTTATCCAACCCATTTCCTGAAAAAAAAATCAACTCAAATACCAAGTGTAAAAGTACGTGAAACGGTAACAAGAATAAAAGTATTTGAGACAGTTATTCATAAATTCAACCACATACCAGCTAAATCAAGATGTAATATCAATGTAAGCCAACACACCAAAACCAAACATTGATATCACTAAATATCAAAACTTAATCTAGCTAAAATGAAGAACATCCCATATATATCCAAAAAGTGTCAAAACAAAATATGTTTAACCTAAATATCATATGCATCCAGAAAGAGAATATTCAAATCAAATCATGACATCCTAGTGCCTATTTTCCCTTTTTGTCACAAATGACAAGGGGTAACCCAACAACTGCGTAGCTACATCATCATCATCATCATCATCACCATCGGTCTCATCATCTGAAGCAACACCATTATCCCAATGTCGACGAATCCAACATAATCCGCATCGAAGATAGCCGACAGCACCTCGAAGTGTAGTAAACTCTGTAGTATGGCAATCAGTGGTGGCTCTCAGCTGTGTAATTTCTACCATCATACGAGCTTGATGGTTGATCAGTCCAAACATATGTTCCATAAGCGCGTCCGAAGGATCAAATGGAACAGACGTAGACGGAGGAATTGAATCGACAGGTGGTGGAGCAGAAGTAGACGACGAAGGGATGTCAGTGGTGGAAGTAGGGTTATTAGATCGAGATGGTGGAATATTCGAGGGATCAAAAGAAAGCAGATCATCAATAGGATTAGCTGACATAGGCAAATTGACTGGCTCAGCTGGCTCAAAGGAAGTATGAGATCTACTCTAGAAAATGGCAGTATGGCCAATAGGCCGAGAAACCCTCATCGAAACCCCCCTAAGAAAAGTAACACCAAGTGCCGTCATGAGACGATGAATTAAGCAGGCGTAAGGAATACCTACCCTAGTACCCATCACCCGAAAGACTCGTAAAATCTGATGGCATATAAAAGTAGGAAGATCTATTGAGTCGCCATGTAATAAAGTATAAAGAAATTTGGTCTTTTCTATGGGCAGGGAAGAGGTATGGGATACCGGCCACAGATTCGTGCACATAATACACAACAAAATCTGTTGATCGGTCAAAAGAGATCCAGTACGGATCGCAGTAGGTCCCCATCCCAATGGGCTGTTAAATATGATTGATCGAACGAGTGAGTCTGCCGGGAGGGTGTCAACAGATAAATATGGAAATAATGGGTGAACGACTCGTGGAATGTGGATAAGACTAGAGATGACATCAGGAGTGATCTTGATGGTCTTACCCCGAAGAAAAACCCTGAAGGTCGACTCGCTAATATCATGAATATTTGCATAGAATTCCTGGATAAGAAGACTAGGCGGGAGAGACAACATAATTAGTGAAGGCTCTCATCCCCGCGAAGTGAAAATGGCAGCAAGATCGGGCGAAAGATCAGACAATATGACTTCACGTTATACCAAAACAGGTCGTAAAGAAAACTAAGTCCCAAAGACTTCTTGGGCAGTAGTAGATATGAACCTAGACCTACTATAGGAAGTGGACGCACCAAATCTCTGTGCAGTAGTCCCTGCTCTCTTCGGCAGCATCCTGATAAGTGTGCAATACAAACACATCAATAGATGCCATTGAACACATTATATATCACGATGAAACACTAACTAATTAAATGTAATAATGCATGTGAAACGATGAAAAAACCTAGTGATGCTCATCCACCAAAATCTAGACAAATATGTCATGAGCACGCAAACGGAAGCAAAACTGCTTACTGCTCGCAAAACGATGCAACATTGTCCAATACACGCAAAATGATGCAAAAAAATGTTAGATAACCAATTGACATAGGCAACTAACTAAGGGACGTGAGTCATGGACAAATATTGTACAATTCATGGACGGAGACGTCATGGTGCCTTGACGACGTGAAACGGTGCTCTGACTTCGTGACGCGGTGCCCGGACGTCGTGTGAACGGAAGGCAACCATGTGTGATATGGCATCAACACCAAATTCAAGGCAAACCTCACCGAAACTGTAATATAAGAATCAAAATGTGTTCAAGTGTGTGAATGTGCAATGTCCATGAAATATGATGCCAAAAATCGATGAAGAACGTCAATATGTCATTCTATCGAACATGTGGCGTGCAATGACAATTCTCTAAAAAAAGAAAAATGCACCACATTCAACACACCCTCAATCCATCATCAAATCCTATTCCATCCACCATCAAAAGTAAGTTCAAATCAAGAAAAAACCAAACAAAAGCTCAAAGAACCCAAACGCGAGTGTAAGGTGAAAATTCAAAAATTTATGGATAAACAGGATGTAATTAGGCATGGGAACTCATTAAAATTACCTAAACATGAAATGTATAAGGATGAATTGATGCAAGAACCATAAGGAAAAAAAAACCCCCAAAAATTCGAAAAAACCACAAGTTAGGGATTTCGATTTTAGCTTTGAAATTCCAATGAATTAGGTAAAATTTAGCAACGAAAGTGATGAGGTAGGATGCCCAATGAGTGAAGAAATCAAGGAATGAAGATGGTTACAAAATTTGAAGAGAAAATCACGAGAGAGAGGAAAAAAATGATCAAAAGTAAGTTCAAATCAAGAAAAAACCAAACAAAAGCTCAAAGAACCCAAACGCGAGTGTAAGGTGAAAATTCAAAAATTTATGGATAAACATGATGTAATTAGGCATGGGAACTCATTAAAATTACCTAAACATGAAATGTATAAGGATGAATTGATGCAAGAACCATAAGGAAAAAAAAACCCCCAAAAATTCGAAAAAACCACAAGTTAGGGATTTCGATTTTAGCTTTGAAATTCCAATGAATTAGGTAAAATTTAGCAACGAAAGTGATGAGGTAGGATGCCCAATGAGTGAAGAAATCAAGGAATGAAGATGGTTACAAAATTTGAAGAGAAAATCACGAGAGAGAGGAAAAAAATGACTTCTGAGCGGAAGCAATTTCACTCAAATAGGCAGCCTGTCACTCGAGCAAGAGGCGAGCGCTAGGTGAGCGAAAAAGCCTATGCTTTTATCGCTCGAGCCACATCTCACCGAGAAAGGGGGGAAAACTTGTTGACAAAAATAGCACCTAATTTTTGAAAATTTTGAAAAATAGCACCTTTTTGTTTAATTCATGGCATGCACTCCTACATGTAGGATGACTCAAAAATGCAAATGATTACAAGTAAAGCATCATCAATAAAATAAATTTTCCAGATACTTAAATCAAGTTTAAATGGAGTATAGTGTATAGGTGACTCACGTGTGTTAAGTGTCACCATTTTCTTGCAAACAAGTTTTCAAACCTTAAATTTGTGAGAAATGACATGTTAAACTTCACTGTTAAATAAGTGTATTCGCCTACTAATAAAAGTCAAACCAATAAACCTATTAGGACAATTAAATGAAGCTCATTTTTCACGAAAATTATTTTTTTCCCCTTGACGTTGAGCATATATTTTATTTTTCAACTTATCATTTTTCTCAATTTTTTTTCTTTTTATTTTTTTTGAATATCTTATGTGTAGACTCATCTCTATTAAGCGACTAAAATGACACATGTAACGAGCATTGGGCCGATAACTCCAAGTCAGTTGATCATAGGGCATCAGGTTATGAGAAACCCATCGGGATTAATTACTCGAGTCAAATACGCTTCGAAGAAGAGTATAGGATGAAACACCTTTTATTTTATGATAAGGGAAATATACTTGAGTTTAGGTAAACTAAATTAAGGTCAATTCATGTTCAAGACCACCTTACCAAAAGATGAATGCCATCACAAATCTCATACACACGGTCAAGACTCACTCACAAGATCATAGTGTGTGCTGTGCAGATGGTACATGAAGAAATCTATACTCAGTACTCCAAATTAAACCTAACCAAAGTAATAAAAACTACATTACATATTAGATGAATGCATACTCGATCACAAAAGCAAATTAAGTTCACCATAAAATGTCAAGTAGCACAAAAATACCCTTTTTAAAAAAATAAATCAGATGAAACAGAACGAATATAAAGAAAATGAGATGCATGCAAGAATAAATGAACCCTATATACGGTACATGCATGCACCTAAGTACCTAATCAAAGAGTTACACAGAAACCGATAGCCTTCTCTACAAGCTCTCGAATAAAGTGGTGTCTTATATCAATATGTTTGGTCCGAGAGTATTGAACGGCATTTTTGGAAATATTAATGGCACTTGTGTTATCACAAAATACAGTCATAGTACCCTGTTCAAATCCATAATCACTCAACATCTGCTTCATCCAAAGCAGTTGAGTGAAACAACTTCCTACAACTAGAAACAACCTCTTGAAGTGATTTTTCTATCGTCGGCATTTCCAGCCCAATCTGCATTGGAATAGCCAGCAAGATCAAGATTAGAGTCTCTAGAGTACATGATTCCATAATCTACAGTTCCATTGACATATCGAATGATATGACTCAGAGGGCTCAGGTGGGATTCCTTGGGATCAGCCTGAAATCGTGTTCATATCCCAACACTAAAGGCTATGTCAGGTCTACTGGCAGTAAGATAAAGTAAACTACCTATCATATTCCTTATAATGTCTGATCAACACTTTTACCTTAGGATCATGACCTAACTTGACATTCGTGCTCATGGGAGTTCTAGTGTGTTTCTTGTTGTCTAATCCAAATCTTTTGACAAGGTCTTTGGAATACTTTGATTGAGATATGAATAACCCATCATCAGTATAACCCATCATCAGTTTGCTTTATTTGGAAACCAAGAAAGTAACTTAATTCTCCAACCATACTCATCTCAAACTTTTGCTTCATGCATTCAGCGAATTCATGAGCAAAAAAGTTAATAGGAGAACCAAAAATGATGTTATCAACATATGTCTGTGCTATGGTGATGGTTTCCTCAATGTGTCTTATGAATAAAGTTATGTCTGCACCACCTCTTGAAAAATCATGTTCTACGAGATATAGTGTTAGTCTATCATACCAAGCTCTAGGAGCTTGTTTAAGACCATATAAAACTNAAACTTTATTCAATTTATAGACATGGAAATTTAGGATCAATAAATCTTTTATGTTGTTCAACATAAGCATCTTCTTGAAGTATTCCATTCAAGAATGCACTCTTCACATCTATTTGATATAATTTGAACCCTAAGGTGCAAGCAACGGCCAGAAGAACTCTAATAGATTCAAGGCGAGCTATCGGAGCCAAAGTCTCATCAAAGTCAACTTTTTCAACCTGAGTATATCCTTGGGCAACTAACGTAGCCTTATTTTTAATTATGGTACCTTGATTATCAGTCTTATTTTTAAATATCCACTGAGTACGTATACATTACAATCATTAAGCATAGAGACTAAATACATTATTTCTGACAAACTGGTTTAGCTCATCATGCATTGCATTTTCCCAACATTCATCACTAAGGGCATCTTCTACTTTCTTAGGCTAAATCTGAGACACATAACTAGCAAATGTCAGGTTGTTTAAAACCCTCTTGCGAAGTCTCATTCATTCATCTATATCTCCAATAATATTGGCTTTAGGATTGTTAGACTTAAGTCTAGATGAAGGTTCCTTAGGAGGTTTAGATTTATCATTAGGTGAGGACTCCTTATTGGAAGTATCTAGGCCTTTAGAAGCATGTGGGGGATTAGGAACTGATATTTCTTTAGGTTCAGTTACTGTGACGAGATCTACACTCGAGTGATCTAACTCTCCCCAATATCCCGCTCACTAAAAGCATCATCTATCACGACATTTATGGACTCCATCACAACTCGTGTACGAGAATTGTATACACGATAGGCTCGACTGTTCCTAGAGTATCCTAGAAAGATTTCCTCATCACTCTTAGAGTCAAACTTGCCCAAATTCTCTCTATCTCTTAAAATATAGCACTTGTTGTCAAACACATGAAATTATTTGATAGTAGGCCTTTTACTCTTCTAGAACTCATAAGGTGTCTTATTAGTTTTAGGTCTAAGGTAAAGCTTGTTCATTATGTGACACGCAGTGTTGATAGCTTCACCCCAGAAATGCATAGTTAGTCCCTTACCATGAAGCATGGCTAACCCCAGAAATGCATAGTTAGTCCCTTACCATGATGCATGGCTCTAGCCATTTCTTGAAGTATACGATTTTTTCTCTCAACTACTTCATTTTGTTGTGGAGTGATCGGTGAAAAAAACTCATACTAGATTCTCTCATCCATGTAGAAGTTCTCAAGGTTAGAGTTTTTAAAACTCTTTCCCATGAACACTACGAATTCTAGTTATGGTGAAGTATTTCTCATTTCTAAACCTCTTGCACAAGGATATAACAAGGCTGAACACCTCAGATTTTTCTCTCAACAACTCAATCCATGTATACCGAGAGAAATCATCTACCACAACCAAAATATAACGTTTACCACCAAAACTCTCAGTCTTAGATGGTCTCATTAAGTCTATATGGAGTAATTCTAAAGGCATGTTTGTCAAGATATTAGAAGTTTGTTTATGATTTACTCTAAATTGTTTACCTTGTTGGCACGGTTCACATATAGTGTTTTCAATTTTTTTAAGCTTAGGTAAACCATTAATAAGTTCATTCTTAGACAAACTCTTATAGTTCATATGACCAAGTGCCACAGTTCAGTCACATCATTCTTGGCACTGCTACACACATAGTTGGAATTTAGAAGAACTCCATAACAATTGTCAGAGTCCTTACTGATGTGATCCAAGGTGCCGTTGCAACGAGGACAAGCCCGATGAAGGATCCGTTGATAATTGAGGAAGGACCAATGACTCGATCGAGAGCGAAGCGAGTGAAAGAGGCAATGACATTGCTTGTTCAAGCTATGGCTGTGGTATGGCATTCATAACAAAGAAAGGAGCAAGTTCCATGTTGGGGTCGAGTAAAAGTCTAATGGATCATGCAGAACGAGGTAGAAGAAAACGAGACTGAAATTTATGCCTATGCGGCCGCATAGACATAATAGCCTTGCGGCCACGAAGGCATATACCTAAACTCAGAAGAGTTTTTTTTTTGTTGTTCCATGCGACAGTGACCAAATATACCGTGCGGCCGCATGGTACAAAAAGTGGGCGAAATTTTCCTTTTTTCGCGAATTTCCTTATTTTGTTAGAATTCTATTAGATTACGAACTTTTGCTATTTTGGCAAGTTAATTCCATTTTTTACCTAGTTTCTAGGGTTTAGTATAAATACTTATTTCTATTCATTGTAAAGGCAGACTTCATTATTAATTGAGATCAAATCTTGTGATGCTTTTAAGCTTTTAACCTTGTTCTTCATTGAGCAAACT
>CAIGRT010207611.1:0-10266 GCA_903798405.1 Fraxinus platypoda
AAATGAATTTATTGTAAATCGATTTTAAAATGAAAATAAAAAAATATTTTTTTTTAATTCCTTTAAAACCTGATTAGTGAAATATCAAACTTAAATCGGGAATTATGAAAATGGATATCTAATAACAGGGGTGAGTATAATTTCCTCATTTTTTTTCCGTAAGAAAAACTTGCTCAGCCCAATACTAAGGTAAATGTAGTGAAATTTTCAGAAATAGCACTAATTTGGGAAATAAACAAGGTTTTGTACCATTTCGTGAACTTTTTTATTCGAAAATTTAGAAAAATAGAATATTGTGTGGTTGAAAATTGACTAGCACAATCAAAAGAAAAATAGAATATAGAAATGGAGTAAAAAGAGATTATGTGAGGTGTGTTGAAACAAATCTCCATAAGATAGATTATCTTCTTCATCGATGCCAATAAAATGTATTGGACGTTGGTATCTCGAGAAACAAAGCTCATTTCAAAGTTAGCACTGCATTACACTAATCTTGTCGGTCGAACCAAAATATTTACAGTCTTCTTGGATGGAATAAAAATTTGATCTTTTTATTTGTTCATAAATAATTTGAATAGAATTTTTTGCTTGAATATAATTTGTATGGAATATTGGAGGAGAATTTTAAACTTAATTTATACAAAATTGATAGTGAAAAATAGGATGCCTATTTGTAAATATCTATGTTTCACTTCTGAAAGGGCGCACCATTTGGTCAGAACAATCCGAGCCCTCAAATCACCCCTTTTCAAATTGTAATATGATTCGATGATCCAGTTCAAGCTTTGGTGCTTAACACTAATGATATTAAATAACGAGAAATTCTTGCTTTACATAATATATGTACTCACCCTGGTGAGAGAGAGGGGTGTGGACACCCCTGTATACATAAATTATGCACACATATCACACCCCTTAAATAACATTACTCTAACAGCATCTCCAATAATGATGTAAAATAAAAATGTAGATCTTTAAAATGATCGAAAACCTCTCCAATGGAAATATGCAAAGGAGATGCAAATTGCATTTTTCGACAAAAAATGTAAAAATATATATAAATTTACATTTTTTTTACATCCACAAGTAAATTTAAATCTTTCCATTTGAGCGAAATTCGAATTTAGAATCTAAAGAGGTCTTAAAAAAACCAAGCATTTGGAGACGCTCTAAAAAAATGCACATTTATAAATCATATGCACCCAGCCAACTATTTTTGATAACTTGTTTCCTCAATAGGAAATAAAATGAAGTTCCATTAAGTTGAAAAAATACAGGACTTTTTTTCCCATATCAGCCCCACCCCCATCCCCTACCCATGACTAAAAATATGCAATTTCTCAATGCAAGATGGCAGCTTAATTTTACAACCTTTAAAGTGTGATGTTAAGTAGCTAAGGTAACGTGTTGTTCAAACGTCCTTTAAGCTCCTCTACGAGTTGACTTCTAGGAACTTCATACTCTTTAGAGGCATTGACATCTTTTAACTTTACAACTCCTTCATTAAGTTCTCGTTCTCCTATGATTACCATCCAAGGGATCCTCGACTCTCGGGCACGATCAATGTGCTTCATCACTCTTTTGTGTACATTGAACTCAGCTTTCACCTTGGCCTCCCAAAGTTCACTTACAAGTTCAGCAGCTAACGATAATTCATCGCCTATAATGCACACTAGGACTTCAGTTTCAGCAGCTCGAATATCCTGAGTATACGAAACAGTGTCAGTGATTTTGACATAAGAGTCATTCAAGTCCATGGAGGAATCACACGAGCATGTCTGGCTAAGCTTACAAAGTCTATTTACAAGTAAATAAGAAAGCTATTGATCAAAAGTAGAAATAAGTTGCTTATTTGAGGGTGAAATAAGAGCAACTTTAAATATAACTTTTTTCTGTACAAGTAAAAAAATAAAAAATTATCCAAACATGTTTAGAATAGTAACCAGTGCTTGCTTGTCTAAGCTTTTAAGTGCTTATCAGCAGTGAGTCCCGAGGAATGTGTTGTTAAAAAGTATATAAAAGTTGTGAGTCCTAAGGAATGTGTGGTTAAAAATTATGTTTGATCAGCTTATAAGTACTACCAAACAACAAAAATTCCAATATTAACAAAGATTCTGGATTCCAAATGAAAAGGTTGAACCTGGTCCTTGTCTCTTTGAAGCTGCTCCATTATTGCAAACACTCTTTCTATTCCTAAACTGATTCCAACTGCAGGAACCTGCTTTGCGCCAAACATCCCTATGAGATTGTCGTAACGTCCACCAGCAGCAATTGAGCCAACCTGCAAAACAATAAAATTTATTTCTTTCGAGTTTTAAGATACACTAAAAAAAAAAAAAAATAGATATAAATGCTGTCACAAAAACATAGAAAATAGCTGAGAGAGAGAGATTGAAGTATTTCGTGAGCAACTCTATCACACATTTTATCAAAAAAGTCATCTCTGCATCTACCCAAGGATGAAAAATTAAATTGAACAAGATTATTGCCTAAACATACAATTCTCTAAAGATTTGACAGCAAACAAGAAGCCCTTTTTGCACCTTGTTCTGGTGTATGCCCGTAAATAGCATACGAACTATAAAATGTCGACACCCGAATAATCCATTCCAGAAAATAAAAGAAAATACCTGTGCAGCCCCTTTAAAAACAGCTTCGAATATGACTCCAGTATAGTAATCGAGACCTCTTGCAAGACTCAAGTCAAAAACCACTTTGTCGATACACTTTGACTTCTCCAAAGATTTGAACAAAATCTCCAGCTCATTCAATGCAAGCTCGGACTCACTGTTCTCCAAGAACTTACTGCCTTCTTGTTTTAGCTTAGACAATAATTCCACAGGGGCTCCCCTTTGTCCAACAAAAGTTCCAATTTTATCTGCTATGTCCTCAGTCAAACCCTTCTCTTCCACCTAAACATGTGAAATCATATATATAATCTACAAATCTTAAACATTGTTCTTTCACAAAATTTAAAATATCTGCACGAATAACAGCAAAGACAGTTGATTTTGTATATAAAAAGGTAATAAACCTCAACAAAAATTGCTTAAATGAATGCAGGATTCAGAATATTGCCAAAACAGAAGCTTAGGTTACACTGTCTGCACTATTCATGTGATGGTTCCAAAACATTTTCATGTCCCTCCAAAATGAATGAAAAACTCTTGATGGGCATATACACAAGGGAAAGAGGGTTATGTTGAATACTCCTCTACGAGTTGTTCCTTTTTTCTTTTTCTTTTTTTGGTAAGTGAAAACCAAATGTTATACTGAAAGTTGTCAAGGGAAGCAACCCATATACATATTCATAGACAAAAGGTGTAAATTTCACTGAAAGGAACTATATACGGCCATAAAAACAACAGAACAGAACACAACCAACAAAATCCGAATACTAACTTCTTCGTTGATTACTCTGTCATCTACCTATAATTATATATAAACAATCAAAAGTATACCAACCAGTTTCATTATGAAAGGAAAGCTGAATAGAGTAACTTTAAAAGAATCTGAACTAGAAAGCCTGGGAAAGAGCGGAGACAAGAGACACAGGGGGAAGAGGAGAGTGCTTTATCTTAGCATTTAGTACAAAAAAAAAAGACGAATTCTTCTCTTATTCCATTCACGGCAGCAAGTGAACATCCCCAATTAGAGCAATAGGTTGACTTACTATAACAGTGAGTGTAAACACTTTACACCAGAGCACGACACTCACCATTTCCTTTTTTATCTGCTCAAACGTCTGCTTGTCTAACTTGTCAATACTTGAACAAATCGTTCTAAATTTTTCTTGTGGAACCCCACATAAAGCCAGCATTCCATCAAGTAGCTTCCTGTGATTCAGCTTCACCTGCAAAATCGTAAAAAGTTAAAAATGAAGC
Organism: Fraxinus platypoda; assembly: GCA_903798405.1. Classification (NCBI taxonomy): domain Eukaryota; kingdom Viridiplantae; phylum Streptophyta; class Magnoliopsida; order Lamiales; family Oleaceae; genus Fraxinus; species Fraxinus platypoda. Next base: position 3,885 of record CAIGRT010207611.1, read on the forward strand.
AACATATGTATCCAATCAAACATCTTAACAAGATTTGTCAAAACATGCACGAATTGAAGAGGGATAAGGAAAGCAAAACAACATAAACAAAATAATATCATTATATTACCATTAGCAAATGAATACATAAAAATAAATAAATAAACTAATAACATCACCAGGTAAAAGCCATATTCTTTCAGCTAATATTCTTTCAAATCTGAAAGCCAATGCTGATAGACCACCAGCCACTAGACCAAGATACACATTTTCCTTTGGTTCTTATATTATCAAAGTCATTCTACCACATAATGGCAGATCATCATTTCATCATTGATATAGCAGATAACAATAGTAAGATAAGGCATATAACGATCTCTGAGGTAAAAAATTAAGGTATAGAAATATTTAAAAATATTCATTGGCACTGTTCAGAAAATTACCTCATAATCCCCAATATCTAGTTCATTAAGCAACTCTGTCAAAATCTTAATGACCTCAAAGTCTGGTCCCATTTTTTCAAACTGACCAGCGATATCAAAATCGCACTGATAGAATTCACGGTATCTCCCCTTAGATGGGTTGTCCCTTCGGTACACCTTTGCTATCTGATACCTTTTGAATGATGTCAGGCCATTCATAGCCACATATCTAGCAAATGGAACTGTAAGATCATAGCGAAGTGAACAAAGTTCTCCACCCTGTAAACAAGCCAGCAAAAGATAAAGCTAGAGAAGAAAACAAAAGGAGAGAGAGAAAGAAGAAGGTATAACGTGGTAAATTTATTGCACATTATTCACTCAATGCTGTGATATAAATGAAATTTAAGACCCAAAGACCATTGAGGAAATTTATTTTTCGTCAACATGGGATCTGTTTATCCAAATTGTAACATGTAAAAATAGATAAAGATTGTAAGTGTGGAATCCGTGTGTGCAGAGATCAAATAAAACATAATATCCTGCTTAGATGTTCAATTAAACATTTCTTCCAAAGCTATGAAATGTGATTGGGAACAAAAACTATTTATAGTGACCCCATAGCTGTTTTTGGGGAGCAAATAAGATAACTATTGGTATGAGCTAAATATTTATAAATGCATAAGTTGTAAAAAAATTATGGAGCATCTCGTGCTAGCAATGTGTTGCATTGAACTTCAGATATAGTGACAAATGTCCATATGCCATAGGCTAGGACATAATCTGCAACCAGCGATGAATATTAGAGCTAACATGTAGAGAGGAGGGCAAGGATCCATTATGATGATCAGGTGCACAAAATAGTAAGTCTAGGAAAATATAATTGTACAAGGGATTTTGAACATGTGACTGCTTAATGATTAATGGATGGGATTTATAAGAGTGAAGTTGCCATAGCTACAATAAAAGATGAGATGGTTGGCACATAATGCAAAGGCATTCGAGAACACGTGTTATGAGTTTTGGAAGAAATCATTAAGCTGAGTTTAAGAGATGAGGCATTGGATGTTAAAAGGATCTGGAGAAATTACGACACCCAGACTGAAGACGGAATTAGTGGTATCGGCGCTTTTGACACGTTATTTGTAAAGAGATGTGCTCACTCGATAGTTTGCAGAAGTGGACTAAGTCTAGTGAAATATAATTTATTCTTGTCACAGAAATATGGTAGGTTGGGTTATGACCATAAAGTTTTTCTTAAAGTGTCTAATTAAGCAACATGGCAAGTGTTGCTTGATGTGGTTATTGAGAGAGAATAAAAGTGCAAAATGTTTAAGTTGATTTTTCTTGATCGATCAACAAATTAATTGTGAACAAACCATGTACATGAGGACTAGCTTCAAAATGTCCGTTTTGCTATATAAGAACAGCGACAATCGTCAATATGCACATAAGAATTTTGTGACAACAATCTATATTTGACAATGGTCCACTGAAACAAGTAGCATACCTGATCAGCGAGGTCATAGATCAACTTTGAGTCTTCACCATACTTTCCCATAAGAGTCTCTCTCAATTCAAAGGCAGGGGTATCTAGAGCCCTGGCACCATGCCTTTTGAAAACGTCAACTATAATCGAGAAGGCTTTCTCTCTTATGGCCATCTGTTCTTTTGCAAAGTCGCGAGTACCCTGCATAAGCAAAAAAGTCAAACGGTAAGTTGCTTTATGCAAAAAGCATTCCTTTGGAACAATCATAAATCAAACAAGAAGGCACCTAATGCTAGACGAGCTATCAATACATAAAACCAATCAAGAAAAGACCAAAATATCCAAATGAGAAGCTTCATTAACCAAAGCCCAAACCCGTATGAAGGAAAAAGAATGTCAATAAAGCCCACAATCAATTAAACTGATGTGAGAATTTAGAAATGACTAGCAAGTTCATGCCATTTTGAAGATATCCTCTCAATTAACAAATAAATTCCAAAATATTGAACAACTTCCAGTGACCTTAATATCTCTTCATATTTAAGCATGGATAAAACTCACCAAATATATTCTTGTTTGAATAACAAGGACTAAAACGAAAATGGGGCATCTTCGTAGAATCAGAAAGGGAAAAAGATACAACGCCAAAATATTGAGCCTAGCATCAAAGTCACAGCTTAAGTTTGGTCAAATCTCCAAACAAAGTTTGGTCTGACAAGAATGGCCCATATCATACATTCTATGTTCACGGTGTGGCTTGTCGTTAGAAGAACCATATGAAAACATGGCGTGCAGGATTTCCACAAAGAAATTCTCAAAATTTTGCATTTTAATTTTACTTTCTTCTCTGCAACTCACTCAGTTCTTGAGCTCTAGGAGATATTTATGCATCATTGTGCTTCTCAGCTTGAAAATTACTTGGTGTATTTACCTTAACAAGAAATTTTTGGATATTTCAGGATTAAGACTCCCTATTCATGAAGTTTGGTTGAATCCTACATTAAACTCTACAGCAAGGTTTTTATTCTTCGAGGGAAATCATTTTTGAAATTGAATGAGTTGATTTACGGACGTAAATAGTTCGAATTTTGTTTCTTTCTCCATATTGAAGATTTCTTATTCTGTTATCAGGCATTTCAAGCTTTCGTCAGGTGCAATTTAATGAGACTGCCAGAAAGAGTACTTACTGACACTGCTGGTTCCTCTTTACTAACACAATAGCAGTACAAACAAAAAGGTAAGTGAGAAAAGTTGCTGAAATATGATACCTTTGGGAGCTTTGGAAGTCTTCGACTTTCATTGCTTTCTATTATCTCTTTCACTTTCTTTAACAGACAGTCAAATCCCAGGTCTCTGGGATCCAATATCGAGAGGAAGTTTTGGGAGCATTTCACCAGTACAGCGGAAGCACTAACAGAGTCTGGTTCAGATGCTTCGCTCAGCAACCTGCTCTTAATGAATTGTATGAGAGCAGCAGTTCCTTTTCCCAGAACCACCTTCTTTTTCTTTTCACCTTTCTTATCTGTTTTTGCATTATTTTCGCTTGAAGGCACCTTCTCGCCCCCATTGTTGACTTGGCTTTTCTCAACCAGGTCACTTCCCTCAAGTGAAATGAATGCAGCCGTGGCCTCCCAAGAGACAATCTTTCTAAACAAGTCTGATAAGCCATAAATTTCATGCAAAAACAATACATAATCCTTCTTGGAAAGAGCAGCTTGCGCAGACATGTACAAATTTTCCAGAGAATCAACACGGGGGCAGTTGGCATCCAGCATTTCCACCATGCAAGAACTCAATTCAACACGAGATATTGAGTTGCCAACAAGCTTGGCTCGTTGAAAACTGAGATCCCCCAAATTCCAGAGGGCCCAAGCCAATGATAACAGAACAGGGGACATGGCATCTGCAGTGCCAGAAGGGCAAGCTCTGGAACCCGAATTTAACTGAACCCGAGATCTGGAATGGAGCCATCGTACGCTCTCCCTGAAACTACCATGGGCGCTGGTAATCTTGGCCACGGCAGGATCTACAAGATTCTTGCTGGAGTTAACCAATTTAGACCCATTGAGAAACACCTTCAAGTCAGATGCAACAGCCACATCGTCCTTGGAAGAAGAACCATCACCAGAGTCGATCAAATTGAAACAAGACGCGTCAGTTCTCAGGGCCTCGCAGGAAAGGGCAGCCACTGCATCAGCAACAGCCGACAATGCAGTGCACCGGTGATCAAGAATCGCGGAAATGCCATCAATAGCAGCCATTGAATAATCCAAGAGAGCCAAGTCATCAATGGTCACATTGTCAATTGTATAATTAGGACTAAGGGACGTTTCCTTGAGTATATCCTGCAACTGAAATGCTACCGGAGACAAGGAAAGCAGAAGCTTATTTAGGAGCAGAAGTATTGAAGCCCTAGCCTCTTCTGCGCTCAAATAGTCAGGAATTGATAATGCAAACTTGGTGGTAGTAGTGGATTTCGAATTCGAAGAGGATGAGATCCTTGAAAGAGCTGATAATTCAACGTTAAAACGAGCTAGGCCATTGGCCACCTCAAATACCGAAGAAGACGTCAGTGAATAGCCCTTCCCACCCACTGTTACCACTCTTCTCTCGGCTGCCATAGCTACCTCAGCAAGAGTTCTTCCCCAATTTCACCAAAAAGCACAATCAATACAACGATAAATGGAAAACCAAAAGAAAAGCAACAATTTTAAATTAATACGCGTGGCCCAGTCTACGTGCGTAAGCTTTTAAAACAATAACATGTACCAAATCAGTGCAAAATAATTGAATTCAAGATTATCCAGTAAAAGATGAACTACCTGTTACAGGTTGCGGAGTCACAGATAGGACCGCCGCCGCCGGAAGTTGCAGAATTTCTTCTAAGCAGAGGGATCGAATCTTTGCAATTACTATTGATATTTTCTAATTGGTTTCTAGGTTTTGAAGGTTTTCAGTGTAGAACTGTACTCAGAACAGCCCAACAACCCATAGAAATGTTTCAGCCCAAACAAAATGAAAACAGCAAAATTTACTGAATTTATTTTATTATTTATTTTTAAATACAAAATATGAAATTTACTTTAAATTAAGGGTCCGTTTGATTGCAATGGTGAAAAATGGGTGGAAAGAAAATGAATTCCAAGGAAAGTAATTGTCTAGAAATTGTTTTCCAAAGAATTGTTAATTAATTGTGTTTGATTGATATAATTTTCCACCCGAAAAAATTTTGAACTTTTGGATTTTTTTTGTTCACGTTTGACTTTAGTTTACATGAAAATTGTCCGTTAAAATGAATTTTTTTTTTTTTTTTTACAATTGCTTATAAAATTTGTTAACATTGCCAAAAAGTAAAAAAAAAAAAAAAATTTTCTTGAAAACTATTTTTTCATCAAAATTTAGTGTTAGTTTGACTTCGTTTTATATGGAANAAATAAAAAAAAAAATTGCAAAAAAAAAAAAAAAAAACTGGTAGAACCTGGAAAAGACTTTCCCACCAAAATGGTGGGAAAATGAATTCGAGGAATTGAGGGAAATTGTGACCGTGTGAAGCAAAGTGGGAATTCCAATTCCCTAAAAAAAAAAAGCATATCAAATAATGAAAAAGTTTTCCATCGAATTAGGTGGCTATGAAACACACCCTACAAGATTTTGAGTGGAATCGGAGATGTTCCCATCTCCCCGAATGCATAGATTTTTATCATTCCTAATGATACTTAAAGGAGTTGTAATTGAGAACTAAATTCGGTCATAAATTTTTCTTCTGATATTTATATTTTAAATCAATGAGACGTCATTTTTCATTTATTTTTAGTACCACTGAAATTGCGTAAGAACCTTAGACCTTGTTTCGTCCCCATTATTTCTAAAATACATTTATCTCTTTCTTTTACTTTTAATCACACATTTTTCAATAAAATAATATTACACGAAAATTCAAAACTTTTACTAATGGTATAAGTTTTAACAACATTCTCTATCAAATTATTATTTCAAATGCATTTTTTAGCAAAAAAAAAATGGGGCTAGTCTTTTTTATTTGGATAATTCTACTTGTACATTATGGCATCCATAATGGATGACATAATGTACAAGTGGCAGTACATTATTCGAGGGTGTGTCGGTGGGCCAGCACACCTTCCAATAATGTATTGTCACTTGTACATTATGTCATCCATTATGGATGTCATAATGTACAAGTAGCACAACCTTTTTTATTTCTTATTATTTTCAACAATTGCATTTTATGTCGAGATTGAATAATAGAAGTATAAAAGAAAAATATTTTAGAAAAAAATAAATGTATAATTTATGTCAATATGGTCTATTTAAAAGTGAATAATTCATCTAAAATGATAATCATCATTCCTCATAGCAGTGAAACCACAGCCAAATTGTCCAACAAATTGCATTTTTTGTTGATTGAATAATGTGATAATGATCCTTAGCACACACGCATAAAACTAAATAATATATGGGTTAATTTCACAAATGG
>CAIGRT010207625.1:0-13938 GCA_903798405.1 Fraxinus platypoda
TAATATGTCTGCCATATATCTCGACGGTTGAGCAAGTAGCAGATATATTGATAAAGGGGCTACCAAAAAAACAGTTTGAAAACCTCATTAGCAAGCTGGCCATGGAAGATATCTTCAAGCCAGCTTGAGGGGGAGTGTTGGAAAGTTTCCTATTTCTCTAAGAGAATCTCGGCTGTAAATGTGTGAATATCCAAGGATATTTAGTTTCCTTAGAAGTTAGCATTTTTTATTCTTTTCTTTCCTTTAATTTATTCTTTCCTTGTATTCTTCCGCTGTAACTCTATTTATACAGACATGTACCTATGTTATGATTAATGAGAATTATTATTTTCTACAAGTTGTTCTCTCATTCTAGACTCTTGTTTAGGTACTAAGAATGGCTTAGTGAGAATCCCACTCGACTTGCTCCACATAGAGATGTATAGATTTCAAGAGAAAGAATAAAATGCTTCAAGAGGTACTTGTCAAATGAAGAGCATATGCTAAATTCTTAACTATGGAAGATGAAGTGATTTTGAATCTATCCATGATCGGTACCGCTTGGAACCGAAGACTTGGTGGGTTATTTATGGCGCTTGCACACCTCTGCCTCAAAGTTATGCTTCGAAATTATTGGGGCAACCATCTTCTTCATCTTGTTGTGAGCAAAATTGGAGTACTTATTCCCTTTTGCATTCTCTCAAACGGAATAAGCTAACTCCAAATCATGCAGAAGATTTAGTCTTCGTCCATAGCAATCATCTTCTCTTGTCAAGGAGGAATGCACAATACTCATAAGGCAATACTCACAATGAGAGACAAAATGTGGGATATCGATGGAGATGCATTTGATACATTTGAAGATGCTAGTGTGCTTTAAGTTGCTAATTTGTCTCTAGACGAACCAGAATTAGAGGCGATAGTATTTGTGGATGACGGAGATGAAGATGTTGAAGAGGTTCAAGATGAATTAATTTAGTTTTTACTTTTTAAATTTGTGTTATTAACAAACATGTATGAATTTAATGTCAAATTTGATTTCTATTTATTATTTAATTATTTTTATATATGATACTATAAGTATAAGAAATTATTACTTTAGACTATTAAATTAAAATAAGCTAAAAAATAATATTTTAATCAACGTGTCAGCGACGTATCGTGTCGAAACTTTTTCAAAAAATCGCATGTTAGCGTGTCCAACATAGACACGGTGCTTCTTAGCTCAGAGTCATCTCGAATATGTATCATAAAATGGATGAACTGCCAACAATCTTGGTACTTTAAGAAGAGTTCGGTATATTAATCATCAGGAAAAGATGGATCAGCCTGAAAAGCTAATCCCAGATACTACTAACCTAAGAGCGAAACTCAGCAATGGATTGACCAAGCTTTTGATACAATTGATACAACCGGGACTCCAACTAAAATTAGAGAGCGGCGTCACTAGATCAATTGTATCAATTTCCCAAAAAATCCGAAGCAACTTTGGTATTTCGAAATTTGGGAAGTTTGGGAAGACCGATATCTGTTGGGCCCAAATATTGTAGTTGGTACAATCCAAAACAATATCGATAGGACAAGTAATGTTAATGTCCTAACTGAAAGCCATAAATGAATTATGCTAACCGAATCAAAGCAAATGGAAGTCACAAACGTTCTTTCCATCAAATGAATCGGGGAAAGCCTGCGAATCAATTAGAGGTACTAAAGAACCAAAAATCGAAGAACAAAAGCCTCGAATTGATGAAAGAACAATGAGATCTAAGAACCAGAGACACGATAAGAAAAGAGAGGGGAGTGGACTCCATTTCTAATATTAAAAAATTAAAACTCGAAGAATAGATGGCTCCGATACCATGTTGAAATAAGAAAAGTATGGAGAATGAAGAGAGAAGTGGAAAATATTTGAATATTCTGAGGTGTGTATAAACTGTACAATATGCCATCCTTTTATAGGAGAAGGAGACGAATACAAAAGGTAACAATTGCAAATTGATGCTAATTGCAAAGAATTAACTAATTAAGGCTAATTTAACAAATCAATCATGGTATTTCTAAATACACAGTTACTGTTTCACATAAGGAACACACCAAATTAATTTTCTAAATTTCTGTTAAGTGTCAAATGAAATAGAAATGCCAGAAAACATTGGCAACTAAATAAACAGATTAATTATTTACCTGTAGACCAACTGTCATGCTTAGTAGAGCAATCTCATTCTTCCCTACCTTGAGAGATATGGGACTTCTAAATATGAAGGGAGAAACTGTGGCATTCCCAGATGCACTAGCTGAAGAGAACAAACTAACTATATGCTTCAGGATATCACAGCCATTAAGAAAGAGTAGTTAAATTCTCAGAGTTCGACAACATGAGATACTCCTAGCCTACGTTAAATGGTATAATATCCCAAGAAATGGAAGAATGGGAAATGACCTTGAAGCTTCTGATTGACGAAAACGTGCAAGGCATGACCCTTTGATTCAATGATAAGTATTGGTCTGCTTCCATTTCTGGTGAACCCTTCAGTCTTGTCAACAAGTAAACTGTCATGGAAGCAAATTAATGAGGGTATAGAGTTAACCTTACAGGCCATGCAGATTAATATCAATTGCATATGGGATGTTTCCCCTTATAGACCATGCAAATTAATATCAATTGCATATGAGATGTTTCCTCAGAGCAGTGGAGTTTCTAATATTTGCAATAATTTCTGGAATTGACAATAAGGAAAAAAAAAAGGGTCAAAAACCGAAGTCTGTTCAATTCCCGATGTAATGAATTTTCATTTCTTATGGAGCTGGAACAATTCTACATCTACACCGAACTTAGAGTGGTGTGTTTGTTAATTCTAATGGCAAAACCAACGTTCAAATAGCTCTAATCATTTGATGAGATTTGAAACTTGATAATGAAACCATTCGGTTCTCCAAAGTCGAATTCACTAACTAAAAGAGGTCTACACCTTGTGATATGAGACGTTTGTGCTACCAACCTTCTATTACGGCATTTGCACATGGCCTATAATTCCCCAGAGTAATTCGGTTGAAGCGTTAATGTTACGTGAACGGGCTTTTCATAGAGCTTTTCTATACAACTCTTTATTTTTCATGAAGTCATTATTGCTAACTTTTCATACAATTAATCCAACCAGAACTAGATTTGTTTTAACATTCTGACAGCTGGAGAACATGTAACATATTAAAATATGGACATAAGCAGCCAAATTACATGAATTGGTTAACAAAGATATTCATGGGCAGTGAAGGTACAGAAAGGAGATTTAGGCATGTCATTCCATAAGAGCAGAACCATATAAAACTATCTAGAAATAAGCAGTGGAAGTCACTTTGATGTTTCTCTTCAAAAATTAGGGCTTGACAATTGTTTTTTAATCAAAACCTAATACCCCTATATAGGACATAACAAAAAAGCGGTCCTTCAAGAATCTTCAAGAATATCATATTTTAAAAAAATACGAATCGATAAATTTTTCCTTTTATGAAATAATCCATTAGATTTTGAAAATTTCGGTATCATATGCACAAATCAAAAGTACAATGTATCCAGTTGGATAGGGCTTTATTTGAGTCAAAATTGAAATTACCAAACGAATACACAATGGTTGCAAAATATGAGATCAAAACATTTGACTTAAATAAAAAAATGATGTTTATGATCACTAAGACTCTGAAAGTAACAACTACCTTGTCGTATACCAGAGGTAGTCTGTAGTATCTTTTGTAGTGTTGATGTGATCTACGAAGCCATTTATACTGAAGTCGGCATCAGCCCATATCCCAGCTTTCTCCACAAATACATCCCATTGAAGACCTTTCAAGTCTTTATTTGGCAAATTAGTTGAAGGTTGCAAATCTGTTGGTATCATCTCAACCATGGAAGTTTGAGACCCAACCTGGTTAAATCAAAAGGGAGAAGATATAACGAAGAGTCATATCACAGTAATTGAATAAGAAAAAGAATCGGTCAAGAAACTTTATAACCATATTATTGATAAAAGAAATATTTGATAAAATATTATCAGGTGTGTCCTACCATATTTTTTTATTATTTTTGTATTCTTCCTTTCTTTCGGTGAACAAGCATGTTTACTGTATGTGTTGAATACCATACTCCACATTCATGAATGTTCTAAATAAACCTCACATTTTGATTTCCCTTTTCCAAATAATTCATAAGCAACATTTATGCTTAAAAGGGACTCTTCTCCAGCAATCCAACAATGATCTCATAATCCCTTGGGGAAGATGAACTCCATCTTTTATTTATGTACTTCCCATATTTAATTGATGGGTTTATTCATAAAGCTTGAGTTTGAGCAAATCCAAAGTGATTAATGGCTCATTGCCTTCACTTACTATAACAAGTTACTAAAACATTCTATACAATCAACCTGATGTAATTACAAAGAACTATTAAACATTACCTTTGCTGTGTTAAATGCTACATTTTTGCAATCTGGTAGAATGCTAACAGACCATGATGGCAGGTAATATGACATGTTTCTGAACTCCACCATTTTGTCATTTTTATCATCCATATTCGAAATGAAGGCAGCACAAACCCCCGATGCATCTTCATAAACATCAGCCTACAAAAGTATGGCTATTCATCAAGTGTTTAACGAGCAACTAAAGAACTTATAGAAAATTCAACGTGTAATGACGAAACTGTAAGAAAAATTCTTATATATGAACTTGGTGCAAAAGAGAAGCATTAAAGGAAAAAATATTTAAATATATCCCTTTATAACTGCTTTAGCTTTTAAATGTCATTCAATATGGCATCAAAGCCAAGAAAGGTCCTTCACTGAAGTCCTCTGCCACTAATTTTGATGACTGCACTGCTTGGCTTTTGCCAAAAATGAATGCGGCTCAAATGTGAGTGGCATGTTGAAGGCACAAATAATTAAAATTTACCCCTCCTAAGTATATTAAACTTTAAGATGATTTGGTCATCCAATGAGGAGAATAATTTACAAAACTCCTTTTTACAATTTCAAATTTACCCGACTTTAATATCGAAGATAGGTTCTTGTTCTTAAGTATTATCACGTGTAAGCTATTTAAACGAATTGATTCCCAAGGACAGGCAAGATTTTTTGTTCTTCAACCCTAACATCATAGCCCCTCACATGAAGCCATTAGTTACATATAAGCATTCAGAGGTATTGTTCACATAGAACAATAAAGAATAATAGGCTAACAAAAATCCAACATAGTATCAAGGTCATTTAAGATATTATTTTCTAGCCAGTATGAAAGCTTTTCACCATCAACCCTTCAGCAACCCTTACCGATATATTCCAAGGCCAAAACAAGCAAAAATAAATAAATAAATAAGAGAGGGTTGTTGTTTAAATCTAAATATTTCACCTCTTGTAAAGGTCCCAATGAAAGGACCTTAGGCTCACTGTTCACCAAAGCATGCTCACATAACTTTATAGATCTATGAAGTTCTTTGAGGTGACCCCATTTTGGACATCTAGCTAAGCCTGGAAACCATATCAAAGATACAAGAGTTAACACCTAAAAGATAAATGTGGAATTCTCCTTTTAGGCGTTCAAACCAAGCATGCAATTTGACGAATCATATTTCATTGCTCACCATATTCATCAATTGGCGCATTGTAGTCATAACTTGTGGTAATGAATGGTCCACCTGAAGTGCGTCCAAAATTTGTTCCGCCATGATACTGAACAAGAAGATTTAAGTAAATGAAACAGGAACAAAAAGGACCTCGCTGTTGAAAACCATATTCTGTTCTGCTTTATTCCATTTTAGGCATTGGGAGGGTTGCAGGAGTCTTCAGGTTGGGGTGGGGAGAGTGCAGCTTTGCAGGGAGATAGCTTAATAATTAAGACATACCATGTAATAGTTTTGTAGGCTTCCTCCTTTTTGAAAAAAACGGGCAACAGAAAAGGCAACATCTTCAGGAGGTCTGTGAGGATCTCTGCCCCCAAATGTTTTATACCTGAAATTTTTTACCGCTGAATGCATTACGTAGCTGCTGAAATTATTGAGTGAAATATTCTACTATCTAATTAATATGTCAAGTAAATGTCTCAGTACTAAAAGATAATGTTAATTTATATAACTATTGCCACTAAAAAAGTCACACAAACATGTAATTGAACGTTTCTAAATAGTTAGGGCAGATATATCGGTATTTGATAGCTGCAGATCCATTAGGATGATCTCTATGTCCCTAAGAGTATTATTATGAAATCTTTTACTAGCCCAAAATATTCTTCTGGTGTTAAATGACTCAAATATAAGTTACCAAATCAACATTTGCAGAACAAAAACTTCCACTTGAGTGCTCATAAAATGCAGTTGAATGTAGAGATAGGGTGCATATTTTGTCCCAGGCAAAGTTATCTGAGTCCAAGACTTGTTGAATAACTTAATTTTCTCAATAGTACAGTAAGGAAAGAAAAAGGAAAAGTTTCTTAAGTGAAAGTTACCACGAGAAAGAGGACTGCCATAGATTCTATCTGCTTTCTAATAACCCTCTATATGAATATATTGTCTGCACAATATTTACAGTTGCATAGGATAATTTCAGGTGTGAGCAAGCCACTACTTGTAACTTGCTCAAAACTATCCAACATTTTTTCAATAATCTGGAAAGGCATAGGGCCACTTAACTGCCTGTCAGATTGCCATTTAGAGAAGTATCACCGATTACACTAGATAGGACTGTAAGCTATTATCAAATATATATAGTTTTACAGTCATAATCAAATTAAGGATGCTGGTTAGATTAGAACATGCATCATCGAAATTCATTCATCTTGGTTTAACCCATAAAAGCCTTCATTTCTTTAGGTAATCTTAATTGCTTCAGTTTCAAAAACACTTTTGTCAATTTATTAGAGGAATCCTATACTTAGTGATAATTGATCAAGGCCAGCCAATAGCACTCCAATAAAAGTAGAATTAAGCACCAATTTACAACTTGAAAGGATAGCATTAAACTGATGTCGAAATGAAGCATATGTAACCAAACATATCTAAATTCTTGTCAGGATGCAACATAACAATATTAACAAGAACACTAGCTGGCGCACAAGTGAAAAAAGATAGAATTAGTTGATCTGTACTGTAAGGGGTGTGTGAATACCAGCCAGGCCAGTTCTCAGTCCAAATTTTGGGCTTATTAGGAGAGAGTGATTTGAACTGATCACAATAAAATGAATTGCATGTATCAATCTGAAAGAGACGAATGAACTAGTGTTAGATCAATTTGAAGATATTAAGAGAATTTAGACAGAAGAGTTCATTGATTCATTCACACGATCAATTTCTTCTTTTGCAGATAATCAACTAAAAGGAATAGGTTAAAAAATCATTTTCTCTTCTTCGAGATGAGTACCAAGAATTTAATCAGAGGCAATTCTCAGGCTATGTTTTAAAACAATGTCACTGTTTTCCTCTCTAATTCATTTTTAATAGTATTTTGTTAGATCCTTCAAAAAATTGTTCATGCCATCAGTAGAACTTTAACTCTATGTATCAGTTTTAGAATTACAGGCATTGAGAACATTTTAAAAGAATTGAGACATTACAAAAGCAATGATTCAGATACCTGCATTGTGATCAGGGTCCTAATATATACTTAATAGATCTACTGTATACTGCTTCTACTCAGATGCTTATGAATTCAAGTCTACCATACATCATTTTTTAAATCAAAATGTAATTTTGAAGCATAGACACTTGTGATTTCTTCACTTCTGTCCCACAACCGACAATGGGAGAAGCAATGAATCACTGAAAATACTTTTGCAAGTATCAAATTTTGAAAATTTAAGATGCTTTCATCTTTAATGCAGTCAAGGGAACAGAAAAAGAATAATTGTCTACTCTATTTACTTTGTAAATGGCATCTTAACAGAGGGAAACAATGAAACTTATTTATTCAGATACAGTATGTATAAAAGTAACTCAGAGGTTTATTCTGTAAGTATGATAGAAGGCACAAGACAATGTTGGAAAATACCACCACACTAACAACACCTCAGTTTTATACTGATAGATTAGCTAGTATTTGGGTGACTAAACAAAATGTGGAATGTGTGTAACTATTCATGACTCTGTGATTATGTCAATTCCATACTGTTCCAAACTAAAGGAATCCTATGGTAAAACATCATTTAAGACGAGCGCTTACCACAGGATCAGGAGCATCAAACTGCTCGCACATTATCCAAGGTACACCTGTATTTTGAGAAACAGCCATTCTAGCCGCCCACAAGGCATACCTTTTTCCACCTTCTCCATAAGCGGTCTCATAGAAACCATATTCATTTTCTACCTGCACAACCAGGAAATGAATGAATAGATGTGTACAACCTTCGCTTGACAATAAGCAATGAGAAGAATGAGAAGTGAGAGAAATCATTAGACAGAGAAAAGCTAATTACTCAAACAACTTTTATGAGGAAACAGGAAACTTTATTCACTATCAACTATTGACCAATACAACTGAATTACAACAGTTGAGCTATGCTAATATTATAAGGAACTTCCTTAAATTAAGGGTTAGAAATTAGGATCTAAACTGAAGTCCAATGTGTAAAGATCAAATCTGAACATATTACAATCAACTTTGTGTTATCCCTATTCCAACACTCTCCCTCCTCAAGCTAGTACAAATATATTTATGCATTCCAAGCTTGTCACATCGAATCTATGGTTATACTACAACCCCTTCATGATCACGTGTGAGTTGTTTAGAGGATAATACGTAAGGAATGAAAGCTTACCCTAAGTCTAGTTTCTCTTTGATGTAATTTGCAAGAACAGTCGCTATATTATAGTTATTTTGAATAACAGTACAAGATCATATCAAGGTTCCTCCATATCCACTTTTAAATCTGAAAGTATTAGTTTCAATTATATAGACAAAAATAGGAATCACTACCGATAAAGGTTTCAGACATCAAAATAGTTTTGTAACCACATAGATTGCGTCAAAAAGTTGGCTATACACACCAAAATAGGATAGACAATTCTTGTAGAAACCTCAAACATGTTAAAGAAATAGAAATGAAGGTTGGAAAACGAGATTAGTATATTTAAGCTGCTCTGATATTATGTGGTTTGTATCAAGAAAATGGGAAATCTTATTCTATTTTCACTAATACAAGAGTATATAAACATTACAGCTATTGGCGTGTGTAAGATTATTACAGGAACTCACTTAAACAAGAGCTAGGAATTAGAATCTGATTTTATTTTTTTTTTAAAGTCAAACCACCATTTGGGTGGAGTATTTATTAATACCAAAGAACCAGAAGATACGAAGCTTTAGAGGGAGTTATATGACCTGACCTCCAGAACAATAATTAACTTTACTAATCCAACTGACTAGGAGCTACAAAAAATAATTACTTTAAACTTCATTAGCCCTCGTCATACTCCTTGCAATCATGAATTGTGCTAAATATTTTTCTAGCTGATGATCATTTTCAGTCACTCTCCTCTTCAGAGTATGGGAGTCTAGGACAATATCAAGTAATCAGAATATCCCATCCCTCCTCAAACTCTCCACCATGCACATAGCCAGAAGTGTCTCCCATGCATCGATCAAATTAAAATGCATACAAGCAAATAATAGAATTCAGTCAACTATTCCAACACCCCAGTATTTTCAGGTCTACACATCTCTTCTCCATAAAAAGCAAACATTTGAAGATCGACATTGAGAGAAAAATTTTGCTTATTTCAATGTTGCATCACAGAACCAGTGCTACAAGAGTTCACTCTGGTTGGAAAAAAAAGGTTTATTTGCATATGGTATAGATAAATTAACAGGACTCTTACTTGATGAAAAAGTAAATGTCTTTTCGCTAGTTGTCCTTATTCAAGATACTAAAATCAGATTTGACAGAAAATTAGAAAACAATACTTAGAAGATTATTATATATCTGCGCTCATACCGTGCTCTCTCAGGCCAAGTTCCCAAGAGCTCAGATGTCAGACATGTCCAGTTCAAGCATCGAAAAAAATCAATCATGCTTGGTGTACATCATAGTGTACACCAAGTTTTACACTCCGCCACGTGTCAAACTACCATTTGACAGTTTTAAAAAAAACAGCTTTTTCACCAATCAAATCTTTTCAACAAGGATGATGTCAAGCATGATGTAGAAATGTGATGTACAAGTGGCTTTATCCGAATGAAATACTGGTTCTCGTCTCTACTCACATTCTAGTTCTTTTACTTCATTGCTCGAGGAAACATTCATGGTCCTTTATGAAAGATATAGACATAAGAGCACATAAGCCACAATGAAGAAATGTTTTTGAAGACAAGAGAACCAGTCTTCCTCGTCTAATTACATGATTTATGGAAAGTGTATCCCTCATGATTACAAAATGTTAGGCTTTCCTCTCACTAGAAGAAGAGGTCTTGAACTGATTGTTAATCATCCTCAAAAACTAATAGATAAAAGATCAGAGAACGATAACCATTCTCAACTAATACAGAAATAATAGGACAGGAAATTCAAGTTTTAGTATCTTGGCAGTACAAAAAATCACCAAATTATCCAGTCTAAAGTTAAAATAGTATGAAGTTGATTTGGCTTCTGAGGTGCTGACAAAGTGACTATATCTGCTATAATTTTTCAAAAGAAGGGAGCAGAGATTCACATGCGGAATAAAACCCAAGCAGCAAATATTTACTTGCCTGTGCCAAAATGATAGGACCTCCCTGTGATGCAAATAGCTTCTCCTTCTTCATCAAATTCACTATATATGTCATGAACTTCTGCATATAATACTGGAACCAATGCCATTGAGAAGTAACAATTACAATGCAGTAAATTCAAACAATAATCAATCTCTAAATCAGCAAGCAGTTAACTTTGAATGATAGAAATCAACGTGGTCCACACCTTGAAAGGTTCATTATCAGTTCGAAAGACAGTTCCTTTTACGTAGTGCAACCAAACAGGTACGCCACTGAATTATTAACAAACTCATTAGGAGTTCAATACTGGAAAACACCATATACATAATTACAATTTCACAATTTTTATCTGCAGATTTTAACAGTTCTGTGAAATGTCAAGATTGTTAAGAAAATATTTGTCTTTTTTTAAAAAAAAAAATAAAAATCAGAGGCATCATTGAGACAGTTATTTAAAAACTTTAACTAATAGGTTCAGGAAAAAGATGCTATTTACTATTTAGGTTGTCTTTCTGCAGAAAAGTGCTTCAAGGTGGACAATGTATTGAACAGATGTTTAGAAGTACAGCTGCATGAACCTAATAATAAGCTTTAAATTCAAAGAACTCAAAGTTAAAACTGTGTAATGACATACCCAAAATTCCATTCTGCAGCAACAAATGGCCCAATTCGAAGAATCAGATACAAGCCACTCTGCTGAACGATCTTGCAGAATTTGACCAGATCATACCTTCCTCCAAAATAGTACTACAGCAGAATGCAAGAAAAGAGATGAACAAGTCATACAATTTCCCGAAACTAAGTAAAACCCCAACAAATGAATGGAAACAATATCATTATGAGCTAGATTAACTTACATTATTTGGAGAGAGCTCATGACCATTCCAGAATACATAGGTTTCTATGGCATCCACACCTCCTTCCTTGGCTAATTGTACCAGTCCTGGCCACATCTATCAACACACCAGATCTAGTAAGAATAATTTGTAAATGGTACAGAAAATTAAAAGAAATTACCCTCCAAAGTCTATACAACTCATACAAACTGAAAGTTTTCTCATATATATAAATTCTGTCATGCAGATATCCAATTTTGGATTTTTTGAAAAAATGACATGATTGATTAGCATGTCTCAATAAATACTTATTATATACACATGCGCATTTTATTTAATACAAAACGAAACGAACCAAAAATCCTTGCAATTGTATGATATTTATTGGCGTCCTAATATTGTCATTGTTGCATAATACTTCTAGCTTCAGAGACTCGTAGCTAATAATTAGAAACACCGAAAGATATCAAAAGCCGTAACTGAGTAAAGTGAAAGCTAAAAGAAGAAGCAAAAAAGAAAAGAGGTAAATGAACATACATTTTATGGATTCTTTCACGAATATAAATGAGATCAATTCGAAGAAAAGTGACGACTCACGGAGGGGACGCTGCGAGGGTAGTGGATGGCAGCGGAGATAAGAAGCTTCCGTTGGCCGTCGATGATGAGAGAGCGGCTGTCGTACGTGACATTGTAAGCTGCAGATGAAAATTTCAGCATAAGATTGAATATCAGTAACGTAAGAATTAACAGAGCGTGTGATGTGGAAGAAGAAGAGAGCTCCATTGATGCTTGTTCGAGCTCTGCTACCCCTGGTCAGAGTTTAAGGCATTTATACGTGACCAAATTGGGAAAATAGCAATTGACATCCTCAATCTATTGTATGTATTGCATTTATATCTCCAACCTTTTCAATGAAGAATTGTAGTCCTAGATTTTCAATTTTATGAAACTCCTAGTCTGAGGAGAAAGATTCTTTGAGATTACAATTAAAATGGTTGCCACGTCTTACTTTCTTTAAGGTAAAATCATCACAACGCATGAACAATTATGAGTCCCATACAAAGAAAAAAAAGTGAAAGTTACCTAAACACATCCAATGCCACAGCACGTCTTAGTAATTTTTTTGTTACGAGTTTACTTTATTTTTAAGAAATGTATTTTTATTAATATTTTAGTTTTATAGTTGTTAAATTTTGATTATTATTTTAGTTTAAAATAGTTCTAGTAATTAGTAGTGAATAGTTGTTTTGTAATTGTTTGACATTTATATTTTCAAGATTTGTGTTACTCAATTTGAAGTCGAAACAAATTGAAATAGAAACCTAATACATTTGTTTCTTAAATTCTTTTAACACGAGTTCGTAACATTCCTCCACTTGGATTATTGTCTTCTTTCTCCATGAATGCAATAAAAATAAAAGGTGATATACTAGAATGTTTCATTTTTAGAGTTAATGGTGAAAAAATACAATGCAGATAACAGTTCCCTTGGGGATCCAATACTTAGCCCCCTAATTGATTGAGCCTATTTTTTGGATGATGGATTTTGCAACAGTGATTTTTTTTTTAAGAATATTTGGCTAAAAAGTAGGCACAATTTTGGATTTACATACAAAATTATTTTATTATAAGAATGTGTGGTTGAAAATGAATATGAAGAAAAATGATTTTATTATTGCTTTAAAAAAATGTGCTCAAACATCATCTTAATTAAAACGAGCACCAATTTTTATTCATTAACATTATCAATTTAGTACCTTTAACGTATTCAAAGATTTTTAATTATTATAAGTGGACTTTAACAGTATGGTACGGCCAAGAAAATTTATTTTTTGTAAATTTAGTCTCCAACCTTGCTTGAATTGATAGGACAAGTTGACGAAATCCGTGAATTTCTCAAATGAAAACCAGAAGAAAAATTAACTAGTCTAATTTGGCCAGAAATTGGGAACTAAATTTGCCATTTTGCCCTAAGTACAAATACAACGTTTTAAAAAATAAATTTTTAATTAATAAGTTATTAAACATGAATTAAAATTTCTAGTTAGAGTGAGTTGCAACATGAGGGTCCTCCTCTTGAAACTAGAAACAATAGAAGGTGTTGAGGAACATTGGATTTGGCTAAATGATTTAAAGACAGCTAATCGTTGTCTGGAATCTGGCTGTCCTCCACACCCTTTTGTTTCTTTGCCTACGCTTCTTGCATTTTCCATGCATAATTCAAGCGTAAATATTTATTTATATTTTTTTTACCGACACCCAACTTATATCATGATCACGATTTATTTACTAAATTTCAAATTATTTCAGTGTTCATTAAACCTTTATCATTTGAACTCCATCTATCACCCTCAAAAATTTGTTATCTCATTCGCTAATGTGGCTAACGAAAATCT